>CM053030.1:145138183-145231397 GCA_028564925.1 Lithobates sylvaticus
ACCCCTTTATCGCTAGCTCATTTAATCTACTTGCCATTACCGAAACTTGGCTTCATGAATCCGACACTGCATCTTCTGCTGCCCTATCCCATGGTGGTCTTCCCTGCACTCACTCCCCCAGATCCAGTGGACATAAGGGATGAGGTGTCGGAATCCTACTAGCCCCACATAGGTACTTCCACCACCCTCCTCTCTGTTACTCTCCTCTTTCGAAGCACACTGCATTCGTCATTTCACTCCAATTTCTCTAAGGATAGCTGTGATCTACAGGCCCCCTGGACCAGTATCAACCTTTCTTGATGACTTATCTGCCTGGCTACCCTACTTTCTTTCTTCTGAAATCCCCACAATCTTTCTGGGTGACTTCAACATCCCTATTAATACGAACACTCCTGCCACTTCCAAACTTCTCAGCCTAACCTCCTCCTTTGACCTGAAGCAGTGGATACACGCTCCTACGCACTCTGAAGGCAATACTCTTGACCTCGTTTTCTCTCACCTTTGTACTCCATGCAACCTCACTAGGGATGAGCCGAACACCCCCCCGTTCGGCTCGCACCAGAACCCGCGAACGGACCTAAAGTCCGTGCGAGCTTTAGAACCCTATTAGTTATAATGGATGCGAACGTTCAAAATTAAAAGTGCTAATTTTAAAGGCTAATATGTATGTTAATGTCATAAAAAGTGTTTGGGGACCTGGGTCCTGCCCCAGGGGACATGTATCAATGCAAATTTTTTTTTTTAAAACGGCCGTTTTTTCAGGAGCAGTGATTTTAATAATGCTTAAATTGAAACAATAAAAGTGTAATATTCCTTTAAATTTCGTACCTGGGGGGTGTCTATAGTATGCCTGTGAAGGGGCGCATGTTTCCCGTGTTTAGAACTGTCTCTGCGCAAAGTGTCATTTTTGAAAGTAAAAAAGCTATTTAAAATCACTCGCGGCTAATGTTAATTCACGGCTCCCGTAACACAGAGAACAGTGATTCATTGAAACTCATTCATAAAAAAAAGTCATTGATAAAAAATAAAAAAATTGAAAAAAAAAAAGCGTAGGGGTCCCCCCAAATTCAATAACCAGGCCCTTCAGGTCTGGGATGGATATTAAGGGGAACCCCAGCCAAAAAAAAAAAAAAAAATGGCGTAGGGTCCCCCTCAAAATCCATACCAGACCCTTGAGGTCTGGTATGGATTTTAAGGGGAACCCTAGCCAAAAAAAAATGGCGTGGGGTCCCCCTCAAAATCCATACCAGACCCTTATCCGAGCACGCAACCTGGCAGGCCGCAGGAAAAGAGGGGGGGCGAGAGCGGCCCCCCTCCCGCCTGAACCGTACCAGGCCACATGCCCTCAACATTGGGAGGATGCTTTGGGGGTCTAAGACCCCCAAAGCACCTTGTCCCCATGTTGATGAGGACAAGGGCCTCATCCCCACAACCGTGCCCGGTGGTTGTGGGGGTCTGCGGGCGGGGGGCTTATCGGAATCTGGAAGCCCCCTTTAACAAGGGGACCCCCAGATCCCGCCCCCCCCCTGTGTGAAATGGTAAGGGGGTACAAAAGTACCCCTACCATTTCACCAAAAAAGTGGCAAAAATGGTAAAAATGACAGGAGACAGTCTTTGACAATTCCTTTATTAAAATCTTCTTTCTTCTTTCTTCTTTCTTCATCCTTCGGTTTCTTCATCTTCTCCTTCCGTCATCTTCTTCCATCTTCTTCTTCCATTTTCTTCTTCCTCCGATCCGCTTCTTCTTGCGCTGGCCTTCTCGTCCGGCATCTTCTTCCGTCGGCGTCGGTGTCGGTGTCTCTGTCTCTTCTAGGGCCGCTCTGCGCAATCGGAGGCTCCCGCTGTGTGAGGCTCCGGTCTGTCTGACAGGTCTTTTATAACGGAGGGCACCTGACGTCATGGGGAAAGCCATAGGGAATTCCCCATGACGTCCCCGTGCGTCAGAGGGGGCGGGGTCACCAGGTGCCCTCCATTATAAAAGACCTGTCAGACGGACCGGAGCCTCACACAGCGGGAGCCTCCCATTGAGCGGAGCGGCCCAAGAAGAGACAGAGACACCGACACCGACGCCGACGGAAGAAGATGCCGGACGAGAAGGCCAGCGCAAGAAGAAGCGGATCGGAGGAAGAAGAAAATGGAAGAAGAAGATGGAAGAAGATGACGGAAGGAGAAGATGAAGAAACCGAAGGATGAAGAAAGAAGAAAGAAGATTTTAATAAAGGAATTGTCAAAGACTGTCTCCTGTCATTTTTACCATTTTTGCCACTTTTTTGGTGAAATGGTAGGGGTACTTTTGTATCCCCTTACCATTTCACACAGGGGGGGGGCCGGGATCTGGGGGTCCCCTTGTTAAAGGGGGCTTCCAGATTCCGATAAGCCCCCCGCCCGCAGACCCCCACAACCACCGGGCACGGTTGTGGGGAAGAGGCCCTTGTCCTCATCAACATGGGGACAAGGTGCTTTGGGGGTCTTAGACCCCCAAAGCATCCTCCCAATGTTGAGGGCATGTGGCCTGGTACGGATCAGGCGGGAGGGGGGGGCGCTCTCGTCCCCCCCTCTTTTCCTGCGGCCTGCCAGGTTGCGTGCTCGGATAAGGGTCTGGTATGGATTTTGAGGGGGACCCCACGCCATTTTTTTTGGCTAGGGTTCCCCTTAAAATCCATACCAGACCTCAAGGGTCTGGTATGGATTTTAAGGGGGACCCTACGCCATTTTTTTTTTTGGCTGGGGTCCCCCTTAATATCCATCCCAGACCTGAAGGGCCTGGTTATTGAATTTGGGGGGACCCCTACGCTTTTTTTTTGTTTTTTATTAATGAATGACAGCTCTCTGTGTTACAGGAGCCATCAATTCATTAGCCGCGAGTGCTTTTAAATAGATTTTTTCCTGCAAAAATGACACTTTTTTGCAGGGAAAGTTCTAAGCACAGGAAACCTGCCCCCCTTCACAGGCCACCTATAGACACCCCCCAGATGTGATACTACAATGCTGTTCTAACAGCACGCACACACATATCCCCAGAAATAAAGCACATATTGTCAGCAGCACACTGACACGCTGACACTGACTGAAAAATAATATGCGAGGCCGCCGCCGCGGCGGCCTCTTATACCGTGGGGCGTGTATTAAAGCCCCTGAGCTATAATTGGCTACAGGCATCCTGCCTGTAGCCAATTATGGCTCTCCTCGCTGCCGGCGCTGTGATTGTCCAAGCATGCGGGGTCACAGTGCATGCTTGGCCAATCATCAGCCAGCATTGCACTGCGTGGGCCGCAATGCATTGCGGGGCCGCTCGCATCACACGAATTTGATGCGAGCGGCCCCAATAGTTCTGGGCTCGCCGAGCGAGCGAACGCCCGGTGCTCGATTCGAACATGGGTTTGAATCGAACACCGGGCCCATCCTTAAACCTCACTAACAATCCATTCCCTCTCTCTGATCACTACCTTATTAGTTTCACTCTCTCCCTCTCCTCCACCTCCTCTCCCTCCAACCGCCTAAAAGTTACCCGCAGAAACCTATGTCATCTCAACCCTTCTCTTCACTACTCTGCTACCTACAACCTCTATGACAAAATCTCACCCCTATCCTGCACCAACCTAGCCACTTCTGTCTACAACGCTTCACTTCTACCCTCACTGGACTCACCGGCCCCCTCACTACACACAGAATCAGGCCCAACCCCTTCAGCCTTGGCAAACAGATGATACTAGAAGTCTGAAAAAACATAGTCTTGCTCATGAGCGCCTGTGGTGTAAGACTAAGTCTCAGAAAGATTTCAACCAATTTAAATCTGCCCTCCAAAAATACAATTCCAGCCTCCTTACTGCCAAGCAGACCTATTTCATCACTCTCATTTATAAACTTATCATCGCGTCCCAGTCAACTCTTTTCTACCCTCAACTCTCTACTTCATCCTCCACTGCCCCCACCCACCAACTCACTCACTGCCCAGGAGATCGCCAATAACTTCAAACAGAAGATGGATACAATTCGTGAGGAGATCTCTACTGTTCAGATACCCTCCACGCTTTACACTTCATGCCCATAGGTACAATCATTACTTTCCTCTTTCAACCCCACCACTATAGACAAGGTTGCTAATCTACTTGCTAATGTCCACCTTACCACCTTCCCTCTGGATCCTGTTCACTCGCAATTGCTACGTTCACCCTCTGGCTTTATTCGACACTCTCTAACCCACATTTTCAATCTCCCCAACTCTCTAAAACATGCACTTGTCAGACCCATACTTAAAAAGCCCTCACTGGACCCATCCAATCTTAACAACCCACGCCCCATCTCCTTGCTCCCCTTCTTATCCAAACTCCTTGAATGTCTGGTCTACAACCAACTGAGCGTCCACCTTGCTGATAATAGCCTTCTTGATCCCCTTCAGTCTGGATTTCATCCTCAACACTCCACAGAAACTGCTCTCCTAAAACTAACAAACGATCTACTAACAGCCAAAACCAATCGACACTATTCTGTACTCCTACTCCTGGACCTCTCTGCTGCCTTTGATATGGTTGACCACCCCCTTCTCCTCAAAAGACTCCACGCCTTTGGTTTCCGTGACTGTACTCTTCACTGGTTCTCTTCCTACTTATCCAACCGTATCTTTAGCGTTTCTTACAACTCTACTTCCTCCTCTTCTCTTCCTTTCTCTTTTGGGGTCTCCCAAGGTTCTGTTCTTGGACCTCTCCTATTTTCAATCTACACCTCCTCCCTAGGTCAGCTGATAGCCTCACATGGCTTCCAATATCACCTCTACGCTGACGACACCCAAATATATTTTTCTACCCCTCAGCTTGCTCCCTCTGTCTCCTCACGTATCACTAATTTACTATTAGATATGTCAGTCTGGATGTCACACCACTTCCTCAAACTCAATCTATCCAAAACCGAACTTATAATTTTTCCTCCCCATATGCCCCTTTTCCTTTCCCTGATCACGCTGTCAAAATCAATGGCACAACAATACACCCATCCCCTCATGCCAAGGTTCTAGGTATAGTCCTGGACTCTGAACTCTCCTTTAAGCACCACGTCCAATTACTGTCCAAAATATGCCCCTTTCTAACCAATGACACAACAAAGCTCTTAATTCACTCTTGCCTTGATTACTGCAACTCCCTTCTCATTGGCTCACATAGTCTATCACCTCTTCAATCCATCATGAATGCTGCTACCAGACTCATTCACCTTACCAATTGCTCTGTGTCTGCTACCCCTCTCTGTCAATCCCTCCACTGGCTTCTGCTCACCCAACAAATTAAATTCAAAATACTAACAACTACTTGGAAAGCCATCCACAATTTAGCCCCCAGCTAAATCACTAGCCTAGTCTATAAATACCAGCCTACTCATTCTCTTCGTTCCTCTCAAGACGTTCTGCTCTCCAGCTCCCTCATCACCTCCTCCCATGCTCGCCTCCAGGACTTTTCCAAAGCCTCTCCAATCCTATGGAATGCCTTGCCCCAATCTGTCCGCTTATCTCCTACGCTATTAGCTTTTAGACAATCCCTGAAATCTCTTCTCTTCAGAAAAGTCTACTCTACCCACACCTAACAACTGTATTTTCATTTTCTCCATCAACTCACCCTCCACAGTTATTACCTTTTGTTCCAACTGACCCTCCCTTCTAGATTGTAAGCTCTAATGAGCAGGGCACTCTTATCCCTCCTGTATTGATTTGTACTGTAAGTGTACTGTCTGCCCTCATGTTGTAAAGCGATGTGCAAACTGTTGGCGCTATATAAATCCTGTATATTAATAATAATAATAATAATCCAAAAGGGGTCCATGGCAGTACAAGAGACACAGTGGACGGCTATATCTGCTTTTGTTTTATCAAGAAATTCCTTTACAACCTCATAAAAAAAAATCATTTTAATATAATGATTTGCATCAGCTGCATTTACTGCAAAATAGATCAAAAACCCTTTCAGCATAAATGCCTACAGGATTTAACATTATTTTCTCATCAGACCCAGGGACTTACCGAGTTGTGAAGCAGGGGGATGACATTTCAGGAACTTGTAGTCTTTAAAACAAAATTTCATTACCAGTTTCCCTTAAAACCCTTAGTTATACAACTTCAAAATATTTCTTAAACACAATCTCTAGAGTAAGATCGCAATTATAATTCAAACATTATACTTTCATTTTATTTCCTTGTATTAGCACATCATATTTGTATTCCAAAGCCGAATATGAAAATGAATAATAATCAGAGAATAATAAAAATGAACATTTCCCTAATATCCTTGGAGAATTTCTTAAGGTTAAAGGGAAAATCCATCTGAGATAAAGGAAATCTGCTGTTCTACAGAAAAGATGGATGGCCTGATAACCTTTTCTTGAATGTATGATGATATATATTATTAAATCGTAAACTCTTTTTTTTAATTAATGTTTTTGAACGTACTGCAAACTCCTTCCAGTTTTTTTTTTTAAAAAGATTGTTTTTTATAACTGATGTCATTTTTTTCCTGGTTACAATTAAATGAATGTAGTTGGCTTAAATATAGCTGAACAAGATTCACTATAGCTCAAGATTTTGATTTATTCCTGCAATATTTTCTTTTCACTTTCTCCATATAGGAAAACATTGAGTTATTGCACAACGCACTTACAGTGAATGGTGGTTTGTGTTAAAATATTTGAATTACAATGAATTTCAAACACTGGTTGAGTGTCGGATCACGCCAGCGCGCTCTGCGAGATCAGATGCGATTCGCACCGCACAGCAGTGCAAATCACATGTGATGTCTGTGTGATGTGATTTCAGCCATACAGATAGTATGGATGATATTGCATCACATTTGGACCAAACTCCCACAGGACTCTTTTTTTGGTCTGCGCCAGAATCGTATCGCATAGGTGTTCACACCCATGCGATCCGAATCATGTCTGAACTCTCAGTTCGCAGTGCGATATGCAAGCTGAAATGAAGGTGTCATTAACAATGTATTGACACTCCCGGCAGTTTTCATATGGCAGTGTGAACTGCTGTACGAGTCGGGTGCAATGCGGGAACCACAGTGGATTTGCAGGGTTCCACGCTTCGCACAAGTGTGAACCGAGCTGAAACTTGGCAAACCGAAAATGTACAGTGAATCCTGATAAAGTGTATGGGGGAAGGTAAATCCTGTTGTGAAATTCTGGCTATTTTGAAGGCTGGGCACTTTCATGAGGGACATGTTCCAATGCAAAAAAATTAAAATCCTACAGAGTGGTGAGAGTCTTTTCAATCTCAGCATACAGTGACATTGCATATTTAGATGCAAAATTGATTTAGTGTTTTATTATTAGCTTGCCTTACATGCAGCAACTGCACCCCAATATGGTTCATTTCAGTTTGAAAAAGTGCTCTTTTTCATTTAGTTCCTGCCAGGGGCATGTGCTTTTTCATTGAATAGTAATGGGCCAGCTTTGACTGGCATATAAAAATGTGCCAGTAGTTCTTTGTGGCTGTCGCATGTTTACCTGATCCTACCACAGTGCTGGACAATTTCGAGTAAATCTAAGGGGCTACACATGATATAGCAGTGTAAAACTGGCTAACAGGAGTTCTATTTTAAATAGCAAGGATAGGCCCAAATTTACTAGTGACAAAGAGCACAGACTGGGGCTTTACTAGGAAACTTAAAATACAACATAGGATACAGCGGAGTGAAATTGGCCAGCAGCATCATAAATGTATTCATAAATTATACAGCTAACTGGTGTAGGCCTAACTTTTATTTTATCTATGGGGGATAGGGGGTATGTTGAATGTAAATTAACTAGTTGCCGCCCGCTCACCATCAAATGACGGAGGGGCGGTGCGACTCTCGTTCTGGGCAGACGTCATATGACGTCCGCCCAGGTGGGAGTCACAGAAAGTTTAAGCCTGGATGGATCACTGCTGCAAGACCAGCGATATAATTGTGCAATGAAAAGGCTAGAACTGCACTCAGGTAGACAATACAAACAATCAGTGTTTTTTTTTGTACACTCAAAATGTCCCTCCCTCCACCCCCCCGCTGTCTGCCGGTTGGTCCACCGGCACTTACCCCATCTAGGCGGCAGGCATCCGAGGATCAGCGGAGGGGATCGGGCATCCAGCCACCAACGGGGACCGGCCATCCAGGCATTGGCCAGCGGCTCTTCTCCTTCTCGCTTCCACTGTGTATCTCCTCTCCTCCTCCTAGGTGTCCAATAGGATCGCCTGTCATTTCAGCAAACTGGGTGATGGGTATCAGACCCGCTTCCTGATTGGCCGGGAGGAGGATCAGTGTTGCAACAGCAAATATTCATTCAATTTTGCAACACACCTGGGTGGGCTTCAGACGCATCCTCTTCGACCCGAGCCAATCCTATTTTAAAGCCTATTAGAGCCTCTGGCTCTAATTAGTGGCTTAAAAAAAACTGCCGCTTTAATTCATGTGCCCGGGGCCCTAAAATGGGCCGGAGGCATGAATAGGGGTGGCACGGCGCATGCTATGCATGAATCTATCCATTGCATATAGGGGGTGGCCTAGAGGGAGGGGGCAGTGCCCTAGCACCCCTAATGGACATGCCACCCCCTGCACACTGTCTCTTGGATTGGGGGAATGTAGGGGCAGATCAGGTGTCAGCAGGTCCACGCAATGAAGACAGGAGGAGGTATAAGAAAACCATCATTGCCAAACTTTGAAAGGTAAGATCTTTACTTGCTGTCGGTGAGATGGCACCTTTGCTTCCACTGTGTCTGTCAGTCTCGTATTAATGCAGATAGTCCAGTCAAATAAACAGTTCATTGTTTGTTGTTTCCCTGCTAGTATCCAATGGCTATAATATCAGCATGGGTGTCTGTATAAGCAGCTCTCCGAACAAGGTGATGATGTCACACTGACATGTTTCACACGCCATTGAACGCAAGCTTCTTTCGAGCAAGGATGGGCTTGGGAAGGGTGCCTTAAATACCCATTCCTATTATGTTGTACTTGCGTATGACCAACAGATGCCTGCTGCCTGGACCAATTCTCTCCTCTGTGGACACTACTTAAACCACAGGTAATACTTTTTTTTTACCCTTTCCTCAATAGAATTTATTTTGGAGTGTAATTCTTGGTATGTATATGCTATGTGTTAGAAATATGAAGGGACTTCAAAAATGATAGGTTGTCAGGAAATTATATGTGTAATTTATGCTCCTAGAACGCCTGATGGTGCCTCTGTACATGGTCGGGCTGTGTAAAAGTCTCAAACATGTGCTATGTACATGCTATGTGTTAGAGATATCTTATAAATGGACAACTTTGTGTAAGAAAAATGCATTTTTACTTTTTTTTTTCCCATTTTCCAAAAACTTCTGGAAAAAAATTGCATGTTCAAAAAGCTCATTATGCCTCATAAATTATACGTTGGGGTGTTTGTTTTCAAAATGGGGTCATTTTGTGGGCATTTCCATTGTCCTGGTGCTCCAGGGCCTTCAAAAGATTGATAGGTTGTCAGGAAATTATATGTGTAATTTATGTTCCTAAAACGCCTGATGGTGCCTCTGTATATGGCCGGGCAGTGTAAAAGTCTCAAACATGTGCTATGTACATGCTATGTGTTAGAGATATCTTATAAATGGACAACTTTGTGTAAGAAAAATGCATTTTTACATTTTGTTTCCCATTTTCCAAAAACTTCTGGAAAAAAAATGACATGTTCAAAAGACTCATTATGCCTGGGGTGTTTGTTTTCAAAATGGGGTCATTTTGTGGGCAATTCCATTGTCCTGGTGCTCCAGGGCCTTCAAAAGTGTAATAGGTGGTTGAGAAATGAGATGTGTAATTTATGCTCGTAGAATGTTTGAATGCCACGACACCAACAAGAGAGATATTCTGAGATCTGGTTCCCTTGGAACATCTTCCTGGCCTCGGAGGAGGGAAGTACCCTCAAGGATAACCTGGATAGCTAAGGTAGATATTTAGGAAATTTACTTAAATCATCTCTTTGTGCGGTAAGCATACTATAGATATATCTCCATGGATTGACCCCCCCCCCCCCCTTTTTTTTTTTGTCTGGTCTTGTTTTGCTTTGTTTTGTTTTGTCTTGTTTTGTTTAGTTTTGTTTTCGCGTTGTCTGGTCCTGTTTTTGTTTTGTTTGGTTTGGACTATTAACATATAATGGTATAAAATTGACTGGGACGGGCCCGGGACTACAAGGGAGGCAGCATATGGGCTATTTGGTTGACTAAGAGTTATTTTAGATGCAGATTTAATGTAAGGCTTGACAATATAAAATTGTGTGTTAAGCATGTTTAAATCTGTCAAGGCTTTTTCTCCTATGTATGTTCTCGAGTGTGTCCTATGTTTGAATAAATAAAATAACTGAAAAAAAAAAAGAATGCCTGAAGGTGCTACTCCAATGTTGGGCCTCTGTATGTGGCCAGGCTGTGTAAAAGTCTCACACATGTAGTATTGCCATACTCAGGAGGAGTGTCTCAATAAATGAGATAGGCCGTCAGTACTTTAGGTGTGATCAGGTGTGATCAATTTTCAATGATTGGCACCACAGCTTGTAGACTCTATAACTTTCACAAAGACCAAATAATATACACTAATTAGGGTTATTTGTACTGGAGATATGTAGCAGTATACATTTTGGCCAAAATTTATGAAGAAAAATACTAATTTGCTAAATTTTATGACCGAAATAAAGAAAAAGGCATTCTTTCACAAAAGTTTTGGTATTTCTTTTATTTATAGCACAAAAAAATAAAAAACCCACTAGTGATTAAATACCACCAAAAGAAAGCTCTATTTGTGTGAAAAAAAGTACGCAAATTTCATATGGGTACAGTGTTGCATGACTCAGTAATTGTCCTTTAAAGTGTGAGAGCACTAAAAGATGGTAATTGACCTGGGCAGGAAAGGGGTGAAAGTGCCCTGTAGGCAAGTGGTTAAATAATTTACGATCATTTAGATACACACTGTTCTTGCTGTTTTCCTTCAAATGATGCAGGAGCATGCTCTGAAAATTAAGGCCTTTTCGCTACCAGAGCAGTTTATGTGTGTATTGCACACATGTTTAAAAAATTATTTTAGCCCTGATTACATAACACACATTATATATTCTCTGAAAGCAGATGCCTTACATAATACAATGGTTGTAGTTCCAATTTTATGTTCCACAATGTTAGCGCAAAGGTTTAGAAAACAAAACATTTCATTAAGAAATTAACTAAAGTCATTTTAGGGCACACAAACGCGATGTATTTCCCATTTGTTTTGTAAAATGTTAAAGAAAAGGTTGTGACATGTAAATAGATACCCAACATGTCAAACCTTAAATTTGTGTGAGTCTGTGAAATGGCAACAAACACTGACACCCTATATTTTCCATAGGCACAGCTTTAAAAGCCCCTACAGGTCATCAATTTACAGGTAAAGTAAATAAATAATAAAATATATTTACAAAAATGATTTGTATGCCTTTCAAATAATTATAGGGTATGAAAAAAACAGACATTTTTTTTTTTATAAAATCACAGTACATCTAAGCAACCATTTGGAAATGGTCCCAATATTAAGTCATTAACATTGTATTGTTATATATTATGCTCTTTTAGACAGTAAGGGGACATTACTTTCAATATACTTTCCTTATTTTCACCCATGTGTCACTTTACTTCTACTTTCTACTTTCAAAGTGAATTAAAATGCTTTGAAAAAAGTTTGTAAATATTGCAGACAGGAAAAAAGTTTATCACAGAGTGGAATGAATAATAACACTATTAGAGAAAAATAAGGAAACTAGATAAAAATAAAAAGGATTGCACAGACAGTTTTTGAATTACTACACTATAATTACTATTATTTTATCAAGCAAACATCTCTAGTAGTGCAGCAATTAATAACTATTTAAGAAAACTGTGATATCTCAAAGCAGCACAATACCGAGAAGTACTTAAGATCACAAGGGTTCAAGATGCAAGATATAACCTAAAGACATATTCTTTTATGAACTCATGTATAACACAATAACATTCCACTGACAGCAGCACTAAAACAGTGGAGGATGTGAAGGATAGAAGTTTATTGGAGACTTTTCATTTAACTGCAAATGGGACTGTGACTGGCTGACTGCCATCTATTTCCAGGTGATGTCATGTGTTACAAAGGAGATCAATTACTATTGCCACAGGGAATATTTACTGTATGTAAGACTGAATATTATTTGCAGAAATGCTCTACTGGAATATGTAGCATTAAAAAAAAAAAAAAAAAACATTTGATACAGGGTTTAATAGAATAAATATTGTTTACCTAATTTTTCACTGTATGTGAGAAGTCTGCATATAGCTGAGGGGGAAAGATCAGTTCTGGAACCATGGCACACACTGTTCTGCATTTTTGCATCATAAGGCAGGTAATTCGGAAGATAGGGGTACTGACAGTTATGGGTGTTCAGCCTGTAGGGAATCCAGATGTACAAAATGAATGTCAGAATGAAAAGTATTGCTACACTGCATGAGGTTTGTACAATATATTTTCTGAATCTATTTAAATGCAAACTGATCAGGTGTGAATGTCCTATGCTTTGGAAGAATTTCTTTCTTTTCCTTTCAATTTTGATCAAAAGTTAAAATGTGTATTTAAGCAACAAAGCAGTTTTGCCTGTTTAGTTTGCAAATTTTGGGTGTAGGAGTGTGTTTGAAATAGCCGATAGAGGATCATGAAATTACACAGCTGGAAAATAGAAAGGTTCCCTGTAATGTGTAGTGCCAGGTTTGTGATTTAAAGTGGAAGTAAACCCTCCTATAATTTTCAGCCAAGGAAGCTGCCATCTCGGCGTCCGTTTAATCTTTAACTGCCATGAAGCTGCACGTGTGATCAGTTATGACACCAACCATTGGATGGTTTGACAGTTTGGTTGAGACACCAATGTGTCAGTTAGAATTTCTGGCATGCCAGGAATGTAACTGTTTTTTCAAACTGTTAGAACGATGGGTTTACTTCCGCTTTAACTTGAGAAAACTCCACTATGTGTTTGTTCTGTGTGGTCACTCATGCAGCATACCCAAAAATAATATTTTAACAAATATATGTCTTACCTTTTAGATTTTTTTTGAAGCAAGCCCTTGAGCAGACCGCAAGCTACTCTGAACAATTCCTTCATTAACATACAATGCAGAATCTAAGCCTTGAGATGTCAGCATCGTCAATTTGGAGTGTAATGCCACGTACACACGAGCAGATTTTCCATCAGAAAAATCTTGGATGTTTTTTCCGACGGAATTCCGCTCAATCTTGGCTTGCATACACACGCTGAACTCGCTGAACTTTCAACACTACGACGAGCCGAGAAAATTAAGTTCAATGCTTCCGAGCATGCGTCAAATTGTTTCCGAGCATGCGTAGGAATTTTGCACGTCGGAATTTCTGATCGGAACTTTTTCTGACCGAAAAATTGAGAACATGCTATCAATCTTTTGCTGGCTGGAATTCGGCCACCAAAAGTCTGATGGAGCATACACACGGTCGCATTTTCCGACCAAAAGCTCTCATCCATCGGTCTTTTGCTGGCCCAATTTCCGATCGTGTGTACACGGCATTAGATGCACTGGCAGATTAACCTGATGCGGACCGCCCCAAACACATTTACTGCGGCAGGGCGGCCACTCTGTGCAGAATCACGTACTGGTACATGATTCTGCACTTCCGGGTCTGTGCCAAATGCACTAGCATATTAACCTGATGCGGACTGCCCCACACTAGATGTACTAGCAGGTTAACCTGATGCGGAACGCCCCTTGCACATTTACTGCGACAGGGCGGCCGCTCTGTGCAGAATCACATACAGGTACGTGATTCTGCACTTCCGGGTCTGGGCCAAACAGTGGGTCCGACGGAAGCAATGTCCGCCCAGACCCACTGATCGTTCGATGCACAGGCAGAATGGCCATCTGCCTATGTAAACAAGGCAGATCGCGGGTTCTGTGACAAGGGACGGCAGTGATCTTGTGTTTCTGCTAAACAGAAACTTGGATCTCTGCCTTCCCACAGTACAAGCACCTCCTACACAGTTAGGAAGCACTCCCTCGAACACATTTGGCCCTTCAATCGCCCCTGATGTTAACCCTTCCCTGCCAGTGTCATTAGTATAATGCATAGATCATTGTATTAGTGTGACTGGTCCCCAAAAAGTGTCAAAGGTGTCAGTTAGGTGTTTGATTTGTCCACAGCAACATCGCAGTCCCGCTATAAGCCGATGATTGCTGCCATTTCTAGTTAAAAAAACAATTAACAATTCCAAAAAATATATCCTATATTTCATAGAGACTATAACTTTTGCAAAAACTAATCAATATATGCCTATTGAGATTGTTTTAACCAACAATATGTAGGAAATACATATTGGCTTAAACTAATGAAGACATTTTTTACATTTTTATTGGGTATGTTTTATAGTAGAAAGTAAAAAAAATATATTTTTTTTTTCAAAATTGTCTGTATTTTTCATTTATAGCGCAAAAAATAAAACTTGCAGAAGTAATCAAATACCACCAAAAGAAAGCTCTATTTGAGGGGAAAAAAACAACATAAATTTTATTTGGGTACTGTCGCATGACCACGCAATTGTCAGCTAAAATAAGGCAGTCCCATATCGGAAAAAATGGCCTGGTCATGAAGGGGGTAAACCTTCAGGAGCTAGAGTGGTTAAGAAAGACATGACTAAGTCAGGCCAGATACCGTTAAAATCTCGGCCGGTCAGCAGGAACCGTGTATGGACAGGCTGAACGTACCTTCAGGAGCTAGAGTGGTTAAGAAAGACATGACTAAGTCAGGCCAGATACCGTTCAAATCTCGGCCAGTCAGCAGGAACCGTGTATGGACAGGCTGAACGGTAAGCAGACTCAAATCTGCTTACCGGAATGATAAATAGTCATATCAAGCTCATAGAAATTCCATACCGGTAAATTCATTAATAATAATACATAAATAATAAATAAAACAGTGTGAAATCCTACTAAACCACTATATTAAAAGTTTTGAAATTGCACTTACAACTAATAAAAACGATCAGCACTTGGTAATACATAAAACTCCAGTAAATAAGCGAAGTGGATGAGTGGAGGAATCTGCTTAGTGGTTTGTGAAGCTGGAGGTTGCACAAAGCAAATGAAAGCTTAAAGTGGAAAGTTCAGTAGTTGTAAAGCAAATGGGACATTAAAGAGGGGTTCTCACTTAAAAAAAAAAAAATTAAAGTCAGCAGCTACAAATACTGCAGCTACTGACTTTTCAGAATCGGACACTTACCTGTCCCAGGGTCCAGCGATGCGGGGGATCGAAGCCCCGCTCATCCCCCCCTCTGCTCAGCGACGCCGGCATTTTACCTGTGGGCGCCTGGCTGTGGCTTCACAGCCAGGCACCCACTGCGCATGCGCGAGCCGCGCTGCACGCGCGCAATCTTCTGGGACCGGTCACGTGTCCCAGAAGATTGACAAGAGGGAGGGGGGGAGGCGATCTCTCTTCCTGCGCCGAGGGAAGTGACGTCAGGAGCCCAGGCACCAAAAGAGGCAGACTACGAGGGACCCCCTAGCAACAGGCATTTAGAGGTGAGTAAAAAAATTTTTTTCTACAAATGTTTTTTTTTTTAAGCACATCAATACATTTTTGTTTTTTTGGGGTGGAACTCCAGTTTAAGGTACTTTTTCTTGCATAATTCACTTTATTTCAGACTTTTACACATTATTTAGACTTTTTATATTCGTTTGATGTTTCATATACAGTATAATCATGTGGTTATATGTATAAACTAAGGGTATTTTTGTATATATAATTGTTTTTCCATCCATTTATATATTTTTTTTCTTCACTTTGCTTTTATAGTTTGGCTGAGTGCTGTATTTATATAATTTCTATCTTAGATCACATTCTGCTCCAGTACAGGAGCTGTATAAAAAGGAGGTACATGGGTTTATGAGTATATACTATGTATGGATGAATGTTCAGCAAACATTCACTGTGCACATCAGTTTAAAAGGTGTGTGACCAGATTTGTTTTGATCCTAGACTGGTAGAATACATAGTAAACAACAATCCCAATATATTATAGGAATAATATTCCAGCTTCTTCATAAATAGGCAGTAACCCATAGCAGTCCCAAGGGTAACCATTGCACTCTAGAAGGTATGTGAGGTAAAAGCCCATGTGTTTACCCACAAAGAAATAGCCATACAAATCCAAAACAGGTATAGTGGCACTCAGTCTTGCAGTGGAGATAAATCAAGGCAACAACATTCGATTGAGACGCATTCCGGTCACATCACTTCCGGGTTCTGAACTTCCGGTTTTGATCTCTGCATGGCAGTGGAACGCACGCCGACCCATGAGCGTGAGCCAGTCGGTGCATGGTCCCTGTTCTTAGTGATACATGCAGGCTATCCTCAGTGCCTGGAGAAAGCACATGCTAATGTAAGCAGGCATTTTGTTCTATGTTTTAAAACGATATTAAATAAAATATTACGCTATGGTCCCAATCTAGTCTAACCAAGTCTAAAGATTACACCCACAAAACTCTGTTAGACCTTCTTTTTAATTAAAGAGGTCATATTGGTCTGGTGAGTAGGAAATCTCTACTAAGCACATTGGGTGTGTTCTGTGGATTTACTGTCATGTGATTGTGCTACACTTCATGTTACATTGGTAACTTATCACTGAAGAATTTATGGACTTTACAATGGACTTTTTTTTATTATTAATCAATACTTTCCACATTATTATTAAGCACGTTGCACTTTGAGATTGATCACGCAGTATATCAGTTTATTATATATGTTATTGTCATTCAATTGTGGTAACATCACTTTATTATTAGCGCCCCCTCACTATTGTGTTGCATGACAACAAGAGCAGTCAAGCGCCTTGAGGCGATTTAGTTCGCATTTGCAGCGCTATACAAATCATTCATTTATTCATTCATTATTGTCTTTTAACAACATTCGATTGTCAATGTTTCGAGGCAGCTCAATCCATCTTTCTCAAGACAAAACAATGACAAGAAAATGCTATTGATTAGATTTACCTCCACTGCAAGACCTGTGAGTGCCTTTAAACCTGTATTGTGTTTGCAATATCCCATAGCAAGTAGTCAGAACTCATTTCGTTGGAAGATGATTTTAGAAAGAATTCATTGAGACTATGAGCTTAGCACATAGGTATTACACTTGGAACTACTGTAGTAAACATACCCAATTGTAATAAGTGCTTGTGCAATGACTGAGTTTAGTGCAGACCCAACCAAATACTGGCACTAGTGATATTCAAACCTTTTAATTTATTAGCAAAACATGGTTGAAAAAATACAAACAAACTTTAGATATAAAAACATATATATACGTATACTGAACAGGGAAATATATTTTAATATATTTACGTGGTATGCACTATTTCCATGATAGTTGTCCTTTAAGTGGTTAAATAATAAAATTACAGCAGTCACAAAACACTTTAAAAAAAGAACCCTTTTACTTGATTAATACTATTTGTTTAAGGGAAAATTCCTGAACAAAAGTGTTGGTTTTGTGTTTGCAACAATCCTGTTTTTGATCTCCTAAAATTGATTGATGAATAACCCTTGATAAGCAGGCAGTTGCTCCGGAGTTTTTTTTTTTTTTTCTTTTGTTAGCTGTAGCTCATAGGTATTTAAACTTGTCCTAAGAACTGCCAGTACAGGTTTCTTAGGTATCATATCTGGAACCAAAGTAACTTAATCAATGAGTAGATCAAGCAACCAGTGAGATGAGCAAATAATGTAACCTCTGTATAATGGAATTTGGAAAATAGGTCCAAAAGGAGACATACTACTTCTGTAATTTCAGACTGTGTAGCACTCCCATGAGGAAGACCATGCTCAAATAGAGCATGGGCTGCATCCTGTAGACTGGCTTAGGTCTTCATGCAGTAGCCAGTGAGGTTATGCCCCTTTCAGAAATCACAGCCCTAATAAGGAAATTATAACTTGTGCCACCTTAACTGCTTCACCCCCGAAAGATTTGCCTGCTCAATGACCAGGCCATTTTTGTGATACGACACGGCACTGTGTCGCTTTAACTGACAATTGCGCAGTCGTGCAACCCTGTACCCAAACAAAATGTACGTCCTTTTTTCCCCACAAATTGAGCTTTCTTTTGGTGGTATTTGATCATCTCTGCGGACTTTATTTTTTGTGCTATAAATAAAAAAACTAGCGACCATTTTGGAAAAAACACAATATTTTGTACTTTTGGCTATAATAACTACCCCCAATTAAAAAAAAAAAGAAAATCATTTCCTCAGTTTAGTCTGGTATATATTCTTCTACATATCGGCTTATTGGCGGCTGGTCAGCAAACGGTTAAAAATGAGAGTCCTGTTGTATTTTGCCAGGTGACCAGAGTTTACAGTAAGGCAGGGAGCCAATGCTCTATTGGAACAGTGACTTCCAGGTGTCAATGCACACTGTCAAGTACCTGGTGGAAGAGCCTGACATGATGAGGAGGGCCTCTCTTACACCTCTGATTCGGGGCCCCTGATAGAGCAGACAGGTAGTGCAGAAGTACAGAGTGGCACGAGTGCCTATTGGTCTTGCCAGCAGAAGAGCTTGACAGACACTTAGGATCAAGCAGGGGAAGACAATCAGTAGACCGCAGCGGAGCAGGTGTGCCTGATTGACACCAGTGAGCAGGAGACTGGAGCAGGCTGGCACTGAAGATAGCAGACAGACACAGGGTGGTAGAAGACAGGCAATGAGTGGCACCAGTGGAATATAGGCAGAGGCTCACAGCAGGCAGTCCAGCAGAGATGGTGACAGAAGCAGAGTCAGAAGAAACAGGTCATACACAGGCAGACAGTTCAGGTGCAGATGCATAGGCAGGAGCAATGTCAGGATGCAGGCCAAGTCAGTAACAGATCAGTGGAGCAGACAAGCTGGGTGGGTAACAGTAGTCAGATGCAGAGTAACAGGTAGCAGGTATGCATGGAAACAAGGCAGATGTAGACAAGGCAGCACTCAAGCATAGCACAGGCTCAGTTTAAATAGCACACTTGAAGTCAATGCAAGCAAAAGATGCATGTGCGTGAGCAACAGATATGCCCGTGTGCACGACCATGTGCACAATTTCTTTGTGCATGTAAAGTAACATGGATTAACCTGTGCCTATTCACAGGACACTATCTATAAGAGCCATCCTGTCTGCTTGTATGCCTTTCCTGACACACACTCTCAATAGTGTAAATTGCTAAGTAGCCCTTTGAACCACTTCCAAAGTTCAGTGAGCATCATTGTTGGGACCTCAGGATAGCTTCAAGAGCCTCCATCTATCACATACATGATCGAGGCTGAGCTGAAGAGAGGGCTTTCCCTTACATCTCCTGTTTTGTTTTTCCTGGAGGTGAGTACAGGATTTAACTGGGCACAGAGTGGCCTGGGTGAATTGTAGGAGATCCTGGCTGGAAGAACCTTGCAGTAGGTGCTGAACAGCAGGCAGACTGATAATCAGCAAGCAGGCTGGCAAGCAGGCGCTTGCGGGATCTCAGGTAATCAGGCAGGCAAGAGTCAGTATCAGCTGGGCAGCAGAGGAACTAATACAGAATCAAAGCCAGGGTCAATATTGAGTGAGTGGGGAAGGTACCAAAACAGCAAGCAGAAGGCAGGATCAGGCCACAAGCCAGAATCAGCAATGAGATATCAGAAAGAAGCAAGGTCGGGTAGTACAGGATGAGGTCACAAACAGTAGAAGCTGATGACCATCAAATTCTATTGTCTAAAATATCAGAAAAGTTAATAGCAGATTGCACTTATTGTCCTTTATGAAAATCTAAGCTTTCAGTGCATATTGGAAGAATGTAACCACGAATACTGTGCCCCAAGTAGTCACATAGCACGAGAATGCTATGTGTTTGATTTAATGTGCTTGGATGGCCAACTCAGCCTGCTTTGGCCTACAGAAGTGTGTAAAGGGTTTTGCCTACTTTGGGAAAAATAATATACATCTAAACACATACAGTATCTCACAAAAGCACACCCCTCACATTTTTGTAAATATTTTATTATATCTTTTCATGTGACACACAGCCATTAATGTCTAAACCGTTGACAACAAAAGTGAGTACACACCTAAGTGAAAATGTCCAAATTGGGCCCAATTAGCCATTTTCCCTCCCCGGGGTCATGTGACTCATTAGTGTTACAAGGTCTCAGGTGTGAACGGGAGCAGGTGTGTTAAATTTGGTGTTATCGTTCTCACTCTCTCATACTGGCCATTGGAAGTTCAACATGGCACCTCATGGCAAAAAAAACTCTGAGGATCTGTAAAAAAGAATTGTTGCTCTACATAAAGATGGCCTAGGCTATAAGAAGATTGCCAAGAAACTGAGCTGCAGCACAGTGGCCAAGACCATACAGAGGTGTAACAGGACAGGTTCCACTCAGAACAGACCTCGCCATGGTCGGCCAAAGAAGTTGGGTGCATGTGCTCAGCATCATATCCAGAGTTTGTCTTTGGGAAATAGACATATGAGTTCCGCCAGCATTGCTGCAGAGGTTGAAGGGGTGGGGGGTCAGCCTGTCCGTGCTCAGACCATACACCGCACACTGCATCAAATTGGTCTGCATGGCTGTCGTCTCAGAGGGAAGCTTCTTCTAAAGATGATGCGCAAGAAAGCCCACAAACAGTTTGCTGAAGACAAGCAGACTAAGGACATGGATTGCTGGATCCATGTCCTGTGGTCTGATGAGACCAAGATAAACTTATTTGGTTTAAATCATGTCAAGCGTCTGTGGCAGCAACCGGGTGAGGAATACAAATACAAAGACAAGTGTGTCTTGCCTACAGTCAAGCATGGTGGTGGGAGTGTCATGGTCGGGGCTGCATGGGACTGGGAAGCTACAGTTCATTGAGGAAACCATGAATGCCAACATGTACTATGACATAATGAAGCATAGCATGATCCCCTCCCTTCGGAGACTGGGCCACAGGGCAGTATTCCAAAATGATAATGACCCCAAACAAAACTCCAAGACAACCACTGCCTTGCTAATGAAGCTGAGGGTAAAGGTGCTGGACTGGCCAAGCATGTCTCCAGACCTAAAGCCTATTGAGCATCTGTGGGGCATCCTCAAACGGAAGGTGGAGGAGGGCAAGGTCTCTAAAATCCACCAGCTCCGTGATGTCATCATGGAGGAGTGGAAGAGGACTCCAGTGGCATCCTGTGAAGCTCTGGTGAAGTCCATGCCCAAGAGGGTTAAGGCAGTGCTGGAAAATAAAAGGGGCCACACAAAATATTGACACTTTGAGCCCAATTTGGACATTTTCACTTAGGGTGTACTCACTTTTGTTGCCAGCGGTTTAGACATTAATGGATGCGTGTTGAGTTATTTTGAAGGGACAGAAATTTTACACTGTTATACAAGCTGTACACTCATTACTTTACATTGTAGCAAAGTGTAATTTCTTCAGTGTTGTCACATGAAAAGATATAATAAAATATTTACAAAAATGTGAGGGGTGTACTCACTTTTGTGAGACATTGTATAACCACATAATAATTAAACTTAATACAACATTATTATTGGGTTGTGATCAAGAGGGTTACAAAGACTACTCAAGGTCATTACTTGTAAAGGAAATTACTTCAGCCAATGTATTTACTGCGAGAGCAGTGATAATATGAACTTGACTTCTAATGGTTATTCTGCAAAATACTACAAAAAGTTTCACTGATAATTTCTCTAACTAATCCTTTCTAAGCCTTATTTTGAGCTTAATCCATTATTTGATTAGATTACCATAGCCTTTGTAAAGGGCTGCAGGCCTTCTTCATTGTTCTATTATCATTTTCTAGGGCTTTTTATAAACAGGATTCACATGTGTCTAGTGAAGAAGGGAAACAATAGGGAGGAATATTAAAACCATTATGGCAAGCTATTAATATACTTGTTTTTTTGAAGTTACTGTATTTTAAATGATGAATTGTTAGCATGAAAAATAAAGTCATGGTTCGAACTTAGAATTTTCTCAAAGTATTGACACTTTGGGCCCAAATTGGACATTTTCACTTAGGGGTGTACTCACTTTTGTTGCCAGCGGTTTAGACATTAATGAGTTATTTTGAGGGGACAGTAAATTTACACTGTTATACAAGCTGTACATTCACTACTTTACTATACTGTATGTAAATTAGAAAGCCAACACATTTTAGGCACTAAAAAAGAAAATTATATAAAAAAATTCATCTGGTTTGCCTGTGGGGATATTTAAATAAAGTATATATGAACATAATAACTAATCCATAAGACTAAACATATAAAATTATAGTGTCATTGATTTACAAAAACTGGAGAGTGAAAAATCTGGTGCAGGTCTGCATTGCAACCATTCAGCTTCCAGTTTTTTTTTGTCAAAGCTTAATTGAAATAACTGAAGTTAGAAGCTGTCATCATGCCATTTGGTATTGTGACCCCGCCCCCCCCTCTGACGTTACGTGATGTCACGTAAAGTCATAAAGGGGCAGGGTCATTCGTTTACGTCAGCAGGCGGCCCGCTGTGATCGAAGATGAATGGACATCCCGGGACACTTTTTTTTTTTTTTTTTTTTTTTTTTAATAAAGGACTTGTACCAAATTGTCTACTGTCTTTTTTTAACATTTTGACACTTTTTTTGGTGAATGGGTAGGGGTACAATGTACCCGATACCCATTCACATAGGGGGGGGGGCAGGGATCTGGGGGTTCCCTTGTTAAAGGGGGCTTTCAGATTCTGATAAGCCCCCCACCCAGAGACCCTCACAACCACCAGGCAAGGGTTGTGGATATGAGGCCCTTGTCCCCCTAAACATGGGGAAAAGGTGTTTTGGGGGACCCCAAAGCATCCTCCCCATGTTGAGGGCATTTGACTTGGTATGGTTCAGGAGGGGACACTCTCTCGTCCCCCCTTTTCCTGCGGCCTGCCAGGTTGCATGCTCAGATAAGGGTCTTGTATGGATTTTGGGGGGACCCTACGCTATTTTTTATTTTGGCTTGGAGTTCCCCTAAAATCCATACCAGACCTGAAGGGCCTGGTATGGATGTTGGGGGGACCCCCACGCAATGTTTTTTAAAAATTGGATGCAGGGTTCCCCTTAATATACATACCAGACCCAAAGGGCCTGGTAATGGGCTGGGAGGGCCTATGCCGTTTTTTTCAATGATTTTCATCTATATTTCCAGGACCCAACAATAAATTACAGCCGCAAGTAGTTTTGAATTAAAATTTTTCCTTTAGAAATGTAATTTTGCTGTTGTATGGTTCTAAACATGGGAAAATGTGCTACTTTACAGGCATACTAAGGACACCCCCCCCCCCCCCCAGGCACGATATTTAAAGGAATATTTCATTTTTATTGTTTCACTTTAAGCATTGCTCCTGAAAAAACATTGAGGGGACATGTGGCAGGACCCGTGTACCCAAACACTTTTTATGGCAATAAAATTAGCACTTTTGTTTTTTTATGTTAGTGTCCCATAGATTTTAACGGCTTTCCACGGCTTTCAAATTTGCTGCGAACGCCGTATATTGTTCGCTGTTCAGCAATCGGGCGAACACCCGATGTTCGAATCGAACTTAAGTTCGACTCGAACATCAGGCTCATCCCTATTCAAAACTCACCCCATGCCTTAAAAAGATATTGCCACTATTTAATACCGTGGAAAAGGGCCCCTTTGTAGCTTGCTTGGTGCCCAACAGCATTTTCAGTATCATGGTAAACTGGTCTACTTTTTTCTCCCAGAGAAGCTCTGAGGTGTCTTGGATCTTCTTCACTGTCATCATGCCACTACACTGTGTGCCATACACTGTGCACAGATGTTTCAATGTGGGAGTCTATGATACCTTAAATGAATGCAGAGAGTAAGTGAACACCCATCCATCAGCAAGATACAAAAAGTTTCAACATACCAAGAATCCCAGAACTTTGTAGATGTGTGTGACTACCCACCGAAAAGAGAAAGGTCAGTTGTGATTTACAATGATGAATGCTGTTCTCACAGTGGTAGATATGGAGCTAGAGCTGACATATATGCCTACTTGGGGCTGAAAGTTCCCTAAATATTTCTGAAGATTGGAAGGAAGATAGAAACATCAGAAGGCTATATGTATAGGCACCCCACGAGCAGTAGAACAGGCACAGAGTCAGAAAATTCCCAGACCTAATATTCATACAGACAGTAAGTTCACTATAAAAAGTGTGACCAAATAAATACCTAGTTGGAAACATAATTGCTAAAAAACATAGACTGATGACGAGGATGTCATCAATAAGGAGCAGGGATATGCAAGGTGTCTGTACACGGGCACTGGTGTCCGTGAGTGTTTTTTGCAGGGTCCGTGGCTGCCGCAGACTTTTTTTGTCAGAGTCTCTCACTGTCAGATCCCTCCCTCACCCCCGATGTGATGGCTGGCTTGGGCTGGCTCCCTTCTCTCCTCTGTAGTGTGTAGATCCGGCCGACACCATCCACTCTATTAAGTGGATTGACTGAGTCTTCTGTATCCTGCGGAGTGATCTGTTGGAGGGAGGGAGTGTCAGTGCAGTGGCCACCTAGTGAGGGAGAACAGCCAGGAAGGAATATGTTGTGTGAGTCTTCTGTATGCTGCGGCGTGATCTGTTGGTGGGAGTGTCAGAGGCTCAGTGCAGCAGCCGCCCAGCGTAGGAGAACAGCCAAGGAGGAAGCAAGAAAGGTGCTGGCTGGAGCTGGAATGGATTCTTCTGTTCTGTGCCGGTCTGGCTCCAGCATAATGTTGGCTAAAAAATATATTCTCTATTCTTTGCAGGAGAGCCTGGAGTGTGGTGCAGGAAAACCTAGGGAATATACAGGTGAAAAAAGTAAAAGCAATGCCGCGTACACACGTGCGGACTTTTCCCGGCGGACTTAGTCCAGCGGACAATCCGCCGGACTTTCCAGCTGGGTCCGCCGGACTTTCCGAGCGTGTGGACTTGCCCACACACGCGCGGACTTGCCCACACACGCACGGACTTCTCCGGCGGATAATCCACCGGCCAAAGTCCGCGGGACTTTTGAAAATGAACGGACTTGCCCACACACGGAGCAGTCCGTTCATTTAGAATGTAACTTCAGGTTACGTAGCTAGCGTAGCCAGTAAATGCCGCCGCGCTAGCTCCGTAAGCTGGCATGGATTTAAAGGGACTCCCTACGCCGAAAAGCGGCGTGGGGGTTCCCCCCAAATCCATGTCAGACCCTTATCCGAGCACGCAGCCTGGCAGGCCAGGAAAGGGGTGGGGACGAACGAGCGCCCTCCCCTCCTGAGCCGTACCAGGCCGCGCGCCCTCAACATGGGGGGTGCCCTGGGGAAAGGGGGGCCGTGCGGCCCCCCCACCCCAAAGCACCTTGTCCCCATGTTGATGAGGACAAGGGCCTCTTCCCGACAACCCTGGCCGTTGGTTGTCGGGGTCTGCGGGCGGGGGCTTATCGGAATCTGGGAGCCCCCTTTTCTAAGGGGGCCCTCAGATCCCGGCCCCCCACCCTATGTGAATGAGTATGGGGTACGATTTACCCCTACCCATTCACCTAAGGTGTAAAATGTAAAGTAAAAAAAACACCCACACTTTTGAAAAAATATTTTATTGCACTGCTCCGGGGTCTTCTTCCATCTTGGGGGTCTTCTCGCCGGACTCCTCCGCCATTTACCAAGCTCTTTTACCGAGCGGAGAAGTCCGGCTACCTTCTTCGTCGTCGCCGCCGTCGTCGTCTGGGAGTCTCGATCCGCCTTTGGGGGGTCTTCCGGGGTCTTCCGGGGGTCTCTTCTGTTCTTGCGGCGGTCGTCGTCTTCCGCGCCGCCGGCGCCGCCTTCTTCTTCTTCTTCCGATGTTGACCCGTCGCTGTCTCTGCCCGGAATGCCAGAACCGCGCTGCGCTGGGACTTATATAGGGACATGGGGACAGGGTCACATGCTCATGTCACATGGTGACCCCGCCCCCTTGCAATGTCACAGTCCCAGCATCCTCCGGGACTGTGACATCACAGGGGGGCGGGGTCACCATGTGACATGAGCATGTGACCCTGTCCCCTTGTCCCTATATAAGTCCCAGCACAGCGCGGTTCTGGCATTCCGGGCAGAGACAGTGACGGGTCAACATCGGAAGAAGAACAAGAAGAAGAAGGCGGCGCCAGCGGCGCGGAAGACGACGACCGCCGCAAGAACAGAAGAGACCCCGGAAGACCCCCGAAGGCGGATCGAGACCCCCAGACGACGATGACGGCGGCGACGACGAAGAAGGTAGCCGGACTTCTCCGCTCGGTAAAAGAGCTTGGTAAATGGCGGAGGAGTCCGGCGAGAAGACCCCCAATACGGAAGAAGACCCCCGGAGCAGTGCAATAAAATATTTTTTCAAAGGTGTGGGTGTTTTTTTTACTTTACATTTTACACCTTAGGTGAATGGGTAGGGGTACATCATACCCCATACTCATTCACATAGGGTGGGGGGCCGGGATCTGAGGGCCCCCTTAGAAAAGGGGGCTCCCAGATTCCGATAAGCCCCCGCCCGCAGACCCCGACAACCAACGGCCAGGGTTGTCGGGAAGAGGCCCTTGTCCTCATCAACATGGGGACAAGGTGCTTTGGGGTGGGGGGCCGCACGGCCCCCCTTTCCCCAGGGCACCCCCCATGTTGAGGGCACGCGGCCTGGTACGGCTCAGGAGGGGGGGGCGCTCGTTCGTCCCCACCCCTTTCCTGGCCTGCCAGGCTGCGTGCTCGGATAAGGGTCTGACATGGATTTGGGGGGAACCCCCACGCCGTTTTTCGGCGTGGGGAGTCCCTTTAAATCCATGCCAGCTTACGGAGCTAGCGCGGCGGCATTTACTGCCTACGCTAGCTACGTAACCTGAAGTCACGTGCTAAATGAACGGACTTGCCGATGAGCGGCAAGTCCGTTCATTTTCAAAAGTCCCGCGGACTTGCCTACTAACGGCAGGATTGTCCGCCGGACTGCCAAGTCCAGCGGATAATTTTAAAACCAAACTTAAAACTTTGGTCCGCCGGACTTTGGCGCCAAAAAGTCCGCCGGCGCCCACACACGAGGGGATTATAATCCCGCAGGATAGTCCCTTCGTGTGTACGCGGCATAAGAAGACTAAAGTGGGATCAATTCTATAGGGACCTGCCCTGGCCTGCTGTAAAGGGGGATCTATGGGGATCTGGCCTGCTATAAAGGGGGATCTATGGGGAACTGGCCTGCTCTAAATGGGGATCTATGGGAGACCCTGGCCTGCTCTAAGGGGGGATGTTGTAGAACTAGGCCAAAGAGTAGACAGATGTTTTTTGATGGTTTTGAAATGTACCTTGGTGTCCTTCACTAAGGTCTGTACTTTGAAAAATGGCCACCACAGGCTTGATCCATGCCTTTCCCTGATAAGGAGGACATTCAGAAATTAGGCAACCTCTGTAAAAATAATGAAGTCACAAAGAGCCATGCAGGGAGAAAAAAATATATTATAGAAAGAATGATATCCTGGCTTATACTTCTACATGAGTGGATGCTCTAGTTTGTTGACATACAATGTATTGGCGATTGACAATTGTAGAAAGAGGTATATCTTTTATGTAAGTCTACTTTAACCACTTGCCTACCAGGCACGAACACCCCCTTCCTGACCAAGCCATTTTTCAGCTTTCAGCGCTGTCGCATTTTGAATGACAATTGCGCGGCCATGCAACGCTGTACCCAAATAACATTTTTATCATTTTTTTCCCCACAGATAGAGCTTTATTTTGGTGGTATTTGATCACCTCTGCGTTTTTTATTTCTTGCGCTATAAACAAAAGAAGAGCGACAAGTTTGAAAAAACATAATATTTTTTTTTTATTACTTTTTATTATAATTTAATATCCAATTTTTTTTTTTTTTAAACACATTTTTTCCTCAGTTTAGGCCGATACGTATTCTTCTACATATTTTTGGTAAAAAAAAATCGCAATAAGCGTATATTGATTGGTTTGCGCAAAAGTTATAGCGTCTTCAAAATAGGGGATAGATTTATAGCATTTTTATTATTATTTTTTTTGTACTAGTAATGGCGGCGATCTGCGATTTTTTATCATGACTGCGACATTGCGGCGGACATATCGGACACTTTTGACACATTTTTGGGACCATTCACATTTATACAGCGATCCGTGCTATAAAAATGCATTGATTACTGTATAAATGTGACATGCAGGGAAGGGGTTAACACTAGGGGGCGCTGCAGGGGTTAAAATGTACCCTATATGAGTGATTCTAACTGTGGGGGGAGGGGACTGACTGGGGGAGGGGACCGATCGGTGTCCCTATGTACAAGGGACACACCATCGGTCTCCTCTCCTCTGACAGGACGTGGATCGGTGTGTTTTCACACACCGATCCACGTGCTGCTCGATTACCGGGCAATCGCGGGTGCCTGGCGGTCATCGCGACCGCCGGGCACGCGCATCAGGTCCTCAGCTACGCGGCGGGCGCGCGCGCGCGCCTCCCGCGGCGCGCGCGCACCCCCTAGTGGCCAAAAAGCGAGCGCCGTCATATGACGGCGGCCCGCCACAGTAGCTGCACCGCTCCGCCGTCATTTGACGGTGGGCGGTCAGATAGTGGTTAAAGTGTAACTAAAGGCAAAACCTTTCTTTTAATTTTGGATAGAGTGGAGCGGGATTAGTACACCTGTCAATTTTTATTGCTATCTGCGCCTCCATTAGGGACATTCGCCTTCTCTATTTGCCCTCGTTACTGGCATCATCGAAAGGGAAAGTAAAAGAAAATCACAAATTTTGGGTTGACACCAGAACAGTAATAAGGGAGAAATGCAATCTATTATTATCTTCAATTCATTTTATATGGGTTTTTAGTCTATTCCACTTATCTAATAGGCAAACACTTTTATATGTAATATTATATTTACCATGTTTACCATTGCTCTCCTATATACCTTCTGCGATTTCATACAATTATATTACTCCTCAATTAGATTGCACAGCTATATGCATCTTATACAGATAGTGTAATAATAGGATTCAATATAGCCATATATTTTCCATCATTTATCTTTTATAACCATTTATATATATATATTTTTTTTTTTAATCCTTCACAGTGTACAGTATATGTTTGTATTAACTATGCTAGTCTTTTCCTCCTGATGCCAGTTACTTAAAAAAAAAGCTTATTCATCTCCATGGATAGTCTTAAACAAAATGGCCGACAATATATCAATATATATTAGTCTCCAACAAAATGGTCACTGTATGATTAACTATGACTAAACTATTTAAGACATCCACATCCTATCATGCTTTCCCCTGATGAAGTCATGTGGTGCATGACATAACGTGTACGGGGGAGCTTGAGGGATCATGGACGGGAAGTGATATCATACCAGGAAGAGTAATGGTTTTGATAAGTACTGGTACATTTTTACTTTAATGTAAACATATTTTTATATAAACAAATTGATTATTGATGATTTTACACTATTGGGAGAATCTTCTTCATTTCCACATGGTACAAGAGTAACTGTTACCATGGGTACGGAGCTCCTAAAGGGACAAATACACTTGTCCTCCAGGAAATGCATCCAAAAGGAGAAAAGTACCCTGGTGAGAGGAAGGTCACACTGCAGGATGCTCAGCACTGGATACCATCAGGAGTTTACACGCTGGATATGATCCCATATGCATTGTAACATACAATTAAGGTGAGAGCACTGGGTGCTCAGTGGTGATGGGAAGTGGTCACAAAAGCACTGGACGCACTTTATTTTCTATTATGGATTTCACTCTATTCTAAGAAGAACTGTCACTTTACACAAAAACCTTTATCTTTATTTTTTTTATTCCATTTATATGTTATCCATTTCTTCTGCATAACATACGATAACACACAATATATAGCCATATATCACTGGATTGTATACAGTTGTTCTTTCATATGAGTTATGTTTATATGATTTATGGTATTTTTAGATGGTAGTGCAGCATTTATTTTGATTTATCAAATAGAGGGGAAATCTTCCAATGGGAACACTAGTTCTGACCTTGGTGACACACCAGGATTCCCTCACTTTGGAGAAATTTCCTCTCACTTCCTGTTTAGGCTATGAGACAGGAAGTATCCTGTATGAGAGATATAGATGGCAAAAAAAAACCTGACGGGTTATAACCCTCCCTTGGAAAATAAAAAAATGTCTCTAGTTACACTTTAAATCCGTTCATAATCCAAGTATAGACAGATATTTACCTCCTAGCCAAGATAAACCCCAGGACATACACCCTTTAAATTTAGTAGAACAGTGACTCCTATCTCCATGTTAGATGCACAAGACATTAAAATGATGTTGATGACCAACCATCATTCAACAACTCTTCTCCGATTTTTTTTTCGCACATAACTCCATGTTAAAATTTGATATTATCTTATTAAGTAGAAAAATCGGAAAATTAATAATATGCCTATATTTAATTGTCAGAATGTTTAAAAATTAAGATTTCAAACATTAAACTTCTTGTGAATGATGCACGTCTCTGGCAAACATTTTTCAGAGCCTGTAGTGTTCAGCAAAAATCACAGCAAGGGCAACAGAAATGTTATCTACTCACGCTTTCCAACTGACATTCACAGATTTGTTTTTGACCCTGTGTACTGTACATAGAGTAAAGACATAAAACCTTTCATAATGTGAAGGAAGTCATATTTTACTTTTGCCCAAAACATTCTATGTAATAAATACAGTATACTATATTTAACTAAACATACTTTTGGTTATTTTTTTAAAAGAATGTTTTAGTTAAGCTAATTAAAGTGAAACTCTAGTCTTTTGCCAACCCCTGAAGCTTTTATTTATAGAAATATACACTTTGCTATGAGAAGCAATGGTCTTATTACCATATATGTATTCTGTAATGGTATTTTGTGCCATTTAACCACTTCAGCCCCGGAAGGTTTTACACACTTCCTGACCAGGCCATTTTTTACAATACGGCAATGCAACTGACAATTGCACAGTCATGCGATGCTGTACCCAAATAAAAGTGTCCTTTTCTTTCCCCCAAAAATAGAGCTTTCTTTTGGTGGTATTTGATTACCTCTGTGGTTTTAATTTTTTGCGCTATAAACAAAAAGAGAGCATCAATTTGGAATAAAAAACAATATTTTAAATTTTTTTGCTATAAAACATTCCCAATAAAAAAATTAAAAAAAAATAATTTCTTCATCAGTTTAGGCCAATATGTATTCTGCTATAAATGTTTGGTCTAAAAAAATCCCAATAAGTGTTTATTGATCAAACTATGATATAGATTTATGGCATTTTTATTTTTATTTTTTACTAGTAATGTCGGCGATCAGTGATTTTTAGCGGGACTGTGACATTGTGGCTGACAAATCTGACCCTAAGTGACACTTTTTGCCTGTATAAATTGCACTGGCAGGAAAGGGGTTAATGCTAGTGGGCGATCAATGGGGTTAAAGTGGTTGTAAACCCTTGTTTACAACTTTATGTTACAGGTAAGCCTATATTAAGGCTTACCTGTAGCTAACAAGGATATCTCCTAAACCTGCACGGTTTAGGAGATATCCCTGTATTTGCATGTGCCGACGTCATGCGGAACATGAGCACTTAATACAACTGAAGCAATGGCACTATATGCCGATGCTTAAGTTGTACTGTGCCGCTCTCGTGCGCATGCGCGGAGTGACGGCATTGCGGCTCCAGCAAATCACAGCACCGGAGCCGCGATACCCGGAACTCACTCAGGGAGAACATGTCGGCGGTCGGAGGGGGAGACGTGTACCGATGCGGGGGCTTCAATCTGAGGTAAGTGATACATAATTAGCTAGTATGCTATGCATACTAGCTAATTATGCCTTTGTCTTGCAGGGTTTTTTTTTCCCGTTTTTTTGATGAGGGTTTACTTCCTCTTTTTTTTAAATCAAAAATAAAGTTTATTGAGTATAAAATTCCGAATGGCACAAAACATATAAAACGTCAGGTGCAACATGCACCAATCAACAACAAAGCGTTTACAGAGCTTGCCTAACATATGCATTTAATGTTGCTATCACTTAACATCTACACGACATTAACCACTTGCCGACCGGCGCACGACGATATACGTCGACAGAATGGCACGTACAGGCAGGAGGGCGTATATATACGTCCCTCCTTTAGCCTGTCCGTGCCATCGGGAGCGCGCCGGGAGCGGCGCGCTCCCGCGCCGGTCGGGACCCCCCGTGAGTCCGGCCGCGGTCCCCGCGGACTCGATCGCCGCGGGGACTCCCGCGATCGTCTCACGGAGCGGCTAAACGGGGAGATGCCGAGATAAACAGCATCTCCCCGTTCTGCCTAGCAACTAGTGACGCCGATCTCTGCTCCCTGTGATTGGAGCAGAGATCAGCATTCACTAGCTGACAGCCACGCCCCCCCACAGTAAAAAAAACACCCCTAGGCCTACTTAACCCCTACACTGCCACCTTGTGGTTAACTCCTAAACTGCCAGTGTCATTTATACAGAAATCAATGCATTTAAATGCATTAATTGCTGTAAAAATGACAATGGTCCCAAAAATGTGTCAAAAATGTCCGATGTGTCCGCCATAATGTCGCAGTCACAAAAAAAATCGCAGATCTCCGCCATTAATAATAAAAAAAAAAATTATTAATAAAAATGCTATAAAACTATCCCCTATCTTGTAAACGCTATAACTTCTGCGCAAACCGATCAATAATCGCTTATTGCGATTTTTTTTACCAAAAATATGTAGAAGAATACGTATCGGCCTAAACTGAGGAAAAAAAATGTTTTTTTATATATTTTTGGGGGATATTTATTATAGCAAAAAATAAAAAATAATGCATTTTTTTCAAAATTGTCGCTCTATTTTTGTTTATAGCGCAAAAAATAAAAACCGCAGGGGCGATCAAATACCACCAAAAGAAAGCTCTATTTGTGGGAAAAAAAGGACGTCAATTTTGTTTGGGAGCCACGTCGCACGACCGCGCAATTGTCAGTTAAAGCGACGCAGTGCCGAATCGCAAAAAGGGGCCTGGTCCTTTGGCTGCAAATTGGTCCGGTCTGAAAGTGGTTAATACTGGCTGTTAGAGAATTCTGATACAATATTCTCATATTCCAACAGAGGATACATAGTTCTGTGGATATTCCTTCCTATAATACCCCTTGTAGGGGGTTTTATATAGTTAGTCTGTACAGGTGTGCGAGCTTTCGATCCACCTGTCCCAAATCTTCTGGTATTTGCCTGGGCAGCCCCGATGTAAGTATAGAACTTTTTTGTAAGGTAGAGTGAGGTTTACGGCTCTCTTCCATTGCTGGATAGTGGGCGCTATAGGTCTAAGCCAAAGTTGGGCAATCTGCATTCTGGCTGTGAACAGAGTTTCTTGCAGAAATTTAGTGAGGTATTTCTCCTCCTCGGGGAGGGGGAGAAGGCCAAGAATACACTGACGGGGGCAGAGTGTCAGGGGGGATCCCATGTGGTCATGTAGGAATTTAGTGATCTGCGCCCAGTATTGCAGGATGGGTGGGCAGGTCCACATGAGGTGGTAAAAGGTACAGTCCATGGCGCCACATCTGGGGCACGAAGGGTCTGTGTCAGGTTTGTATTTGGCTTGCCGAACCGGCGTGATATACGATTTGTGGAGCATATAGAGGTGGGTAAGTCTGTCCGAGAGCTTGGGTGAAACTTTCTTTGGCGTCTCTAATATCTCTCCCCATTGCTCGTCGTCGATATCTCCTACCTCCCTCTCCCACTTGGCTTTCAGCTTGTAGGCGTGGGATGTAGCCCCGGGGGTAAGGAGATGTGTGTAGGAAAGAGATCAGTTTTTTGGGGTCATCACCCAGTAGCACTCTTGTGACTGGCAGGGATTCTAGACGAGGTGGAGAGCTTCCTAACTGGGTCAGGGTACGGTCAGTAAAAAGCTGAGCAAGGTATAATATTCTCTTAGTTATCCATATTTTATGATCTGGGATACTCAGCAGTTCTGGTATTCTAGGGTTTTCCCAAAGCGGTGTATGAGCATGTAAGGGTGGGGCCCCCAAGATGGCCATTGCTTTGTGCCATATTCTGCCATGGTGGGCCAGCATGTTCCGTCTATCTCCCAGCCGCGAAAGCCCTTGGTGGGCGCAAAAAATTATTTGGAAGGGATGAGCCACAACGTCTGTGGCAGCTAGGCACACCAAGGCAGAGTATCTAAGCCTGTCGTGTTTGTCTAGGTAGTAAAAATGTGAGAGCTGAGAGGCGAGGTAGTATAGCATCAAGTCTGGCAGGGCGGTGCCACCCAGGTGGACCGGACATTTGAGGGTTCGCCAGGCCAACTTATGTCTGGAGGAGCCCCAAATAAAGGTATTCAGTATCGATTCCATATTCTTGAACAGGCGAGCCGGGACCAGGAGTGGGGCATGCCAGAAAAGGTAGAGCAGTTTAGGGAGTAGAATCATTTTCACTAGGCTGAGTCTGCCCATGACTCCGAGAGGGAGCCTGGACCAGACTTGAGTCCTGCTTTTCAGCAGTCCAAAAAGGGGCTCAAGGTTCAGATCAGTGTAGTCCGCAAGGGATCGGGAACATTGCACTCCCAGGTATTTAATCTGTGCAGTGCGTATGAGGGGTAGGGACATTTGTTCCTCAGTTGGGGCCGTGATATCTATTGGTAAGATTTGGGACTTGGACCAATTAATCTGTAGTCCAAAAAAGGACCCGAATTCACTAATGAGGTGAAGAGCTGCCGTCAATGAGGGGCCTGCATCCTCTAAGTATAGTAGCATGTCATCAGCGTATAAGCTGAGGACTTCAGTCACCGGACCCTTACGTAGCCCATGGATGTTTGGGTGAGCCCTAATGGCTATGGCAAGAGGTTCCACTGCCAGTGCGTACAGCATGGGTGAGATTGGGCACCCCTGCCGAGTTCCGCGGGCCAGGGGGAAGGGGGAGGATATTTGGCCATTTACTTGAATTCGTGCAGTGGGGGCTTGGTATAAGAGTTGGAGCCACTTTATAAACTTTGGGCCAAAACCAAATCTCGCCAGGCACTCCCACAGATAGCCCCATTCCACCGAGTCGAACGCCTTAGCGGCGTCAAGGCTAACCACGACCCGTGTTCCGACGTTATCGTGAGTGGCCTGGAGGTTCATGAACAGCCTTCTCAGGTTGAAGGCTGTGTTCTTGTTAGGCATAAAGCCCGTTTGATCGGGGTGGATAAGACTGGATACTACTTTATTCAACCTAAGGGCAAGTATTTTGGCTAGAATTTTTATGTCCAATTGTAATAAAGATATGGGGCGATACGACTCTGGGTATAAGGGGTCCTTGCCGGGCTTCGGGATCAGGACAATCAGGGCTTCCTTCATTGTGTGTGGTAGGGTGCTGGTCTCAAAGATGTGTTTATAAAGGGCAGCTAGCTTGGGCATGAGAGTTTCCTGGAATTGGGTGTAAAACTCCAGTGGGAGGCCAATCGGAACCCGGGGCTTTGGACGGTGACAGGTTTGCTATAGCCTCAGCTATACATCCCTCCGTGATGGGGGCATCTAGGATTTCTACCTGTGGGTCTGTAAGAGTGGGAAAGTCAATATCCCGTAAGAGGTTTTGAAGGTCGCTCAGTGGACGGCTAGAAGTCGAGGTGTACAGGTTGGCATAGAAGCGTCGGAATTCTTGGGTCACCTCAGTCGGGTCTGTCAGGATAGAACCGTCGTCCGTCGCCAGCTGCACCACCACTGGGGGGCTGTGATCCAAGTGGGCCATGTATGCTAAAAGCTTTCCTGCCCTCTCACCATGCTCGTACGTCCTCTGTTTGCTGAAAAAGATCCCTTTCTTTGCCTTTTCAAAGTGTAGGTTATCTGTAAGCCTGGACGGTAGGCGTAATTTAGCTGAGTTTGAGGCCGTTGGACTAGCCAGCGAGTCCAATGCCTCTTCCGCTTGTTGCAGAGCAAGCTTTGAGGAATTTTTGTGTCTATTTATGCGGTTGGTGAGGATCGCACGAGCATGTGTCTTGAAGGTCTCCCAAATCGTACCCAGGGGGGCCGTGTTGGCATTCGTCCGAAAGAAATGAGCCTATTCTAGCTCAACGGTCTCCAAATCAGTGAGTACCGTGAACCAAAAGGGGTTCAGTTTCCAAGGTCGGGCTGGGGTAGTGGATGGCAAGCGGAGTTTGACCCAGTATGGCGAATGGTCCGACAGGACCCTAGTGCTGAAACCTGCGTCTAGTAGATGAGGCGTGAGGGTGGGGGATAGTAGGATCATGTCTATCCGTGACTGGGAGGGGGTAAAACAGGAGTATGCCAGTTTGTGGGGATTTTTCTGTCTCCATGTATCGGTCATGGCAAATTCCGCGAGGAACTTGCCAAATCTGGTTAGTGTGGGTTGAGTTGGTAGGATAGGGTCACCGTGGAGCCTGTCTAAGTGGGAGTCAATGACAGCATTAAAGTCACCCAACCAGACAGCCGGCACTGTGGGATGTTGTGTCATAAAGTTTATCCCCTCCTGCAGGGCTGCGAATTGAAAAGGTAGAGGAACATAAAAGGCCATTATCAAAAGTTCAAGTCCACCCACAGTAGCATGCAAAAACAGAAACCTGCCCTGTTGGTCCGCACGCAGCGTGTGCAACTGGAACAGTACAGTTTTAGCAATGAGGATGGCGACTCCCCTAGAGTTATTTGTATGAGGGGCTTGGTACAGCCACCCCACCTATGGCTTCTTGAGGGACATCTGTAGCTGGCCAGTCATGTGGGTCTCTACCAACACGGAGATGTCCGCTCGCATTTGCTTAAGGTGAGAGAGGACAGCCAGCCGCTTGGGCCTAGCCCTCACTCCCCTTACATTCCACGTGATCAGTTTGAGAGTCGCCATCCCAGTGCTTCCACTATGTATAATGCAGGACAATCCATTAGACATTTTAGTGTCATCTTTGGCTGATGTGAGAAACCAAGGCAATAGACCCTTCCCGTCCACTGGCCCTGAGCAGGGGCGCTCGCAGAATATCTACAGCGTCCCCCTCCGGGGGGCGGACAGGAAGGCACAGAGGTCACCATACATGTAAGCATAAATTGTTTAGTACCAATTGTCAGGTGATGCAGTATAACAGATCTGTAGCACAGCAAACGCATAAAAACAGATAAAAGCATGTGAACAAAAAAACAAAAAAAGGAAAAAAGGAGAGAAAAATACCAGCAGCGTATAGCTGCAGGAGATATGAAAACTTTGCCTACTCTGGCCCAGCTTGGCGCAAAAAACTCAGGGCAACCCTTCACATCAGTGGGGGCTGAGGCTGGCCAGGGAAACAAATCTTGTGGATGCAATGAGAAGCACAGTCGCTCGTGCGGAGTGACAGGGGGATCTGATGATGAGGGATCCAGTGCGTTCTCAGGTGGCTTCGGGGACGACCAAATGTTAACTGAACTGCACGGTAACGCTAGTGGAGCTAGCATTCAGGGACAACATTGGGGGAGGGTAGTCCGGGAGCATGGCTGCACAAAAGTTAAGTGGGGCTGTGGGGAGGAAAATGTTGGCAGGTACACGGCCTGGTGAGTTAGTGTCAGTGGCTCGCTTCAAGGAGAGAAGTCACGGAGAGGCTATCACAAGGGCGCCGTGCCGGGCAGTTTTGGGGCTTAACAAGGGGAGCAAAGAATTTCAGGGCCTACTCACGGTTCCGTACAAGGGCGCTGGCATAATGGCCGAGGTCCAAATCTGGAGTTGCAGGGCAGGGCAGGGCAGGGATGTGCATCTACGATGGCGCCTGGGGATCCCCAGCTCGTTGTTCCAGCCACGCCAACACCGCCGTCGGATCTTCGAAGAAGTGGGCTTTGCCATCCCGGTGACTCGCAGCCTTGCGGGGAACAACATGGCGTAGGGAAGATGTTGGTTCCGGAGCTCACGCTTGGCCTCTGAAAACTGGGCTCTCTTCTTCTGGACCTCAGTGGAGAAATCCGGGAAGACCGCGATGTGCTTGTCTCCTGCCCTTCTCGCGGGTGAGGCGGAGGATCGTGTCCCGGTCCCGGTAATTTAACAGCTTCGCGATGAACGTGCGTGGCGGGGCTCCGGGCGGTGGTGGTCTCGAGGCTAGGCGCGCTCTACCACGAATGTGGAGGAGAAGGCTTCCCTGCCGAAGTTGGAGACAAGCAGGCGTTCGAGAAAAGTGGGGGGGTCGGCACCCTCCGACCGCTCTGGCAGGCCTATGAAGCGGAGGTTGCACCTACGGAGCCTGTTTTCCATGTCTTCCTGCTTGCTCAGGACGACACTCAGTTAGTGTTGCAGCCGTTCCGTTGTAATCTGCAGCGGGTGGATATCGTCCTCCGCCTGCCCGATCCTGCGTTCTGTCTCGGTGACTCTTTCCCTCAGTTTGTGCAGGTCCTGGCGGATGAGGGAGATGTCAACCTTGACCTCCTCAATTCTGGAGGTGAGGGTGGTTTGGCAGAGGGATACAGCCTCGAGGATACGGGCTGTGTCTCCAGTTTGCGGGGCCTCCTCACTGGTCTGCGAAGCGGCGCCATTTTCCTCCAGGGGATCCGGTTCATCAACACGGTATTTGTTGAGCCTAGCTATGGCGCCTTGGGCCTTCTTCGGCGGAGACATGGATGCAGGTTGTTCCTTCGATGGGGCCGGAGGTCTAGACCGGGAAAACTGGTGATTCTAGTCCCTTAGGATTAAAGAAAGGATAGTGTGCGTCCTACTCCATGCGGCTTCAGGCCACGCCCCTCCGGTTTACTTCCTCTTTAAGTGTGTCCTAGGGGGGACTGAAGGAAAACAGAGATCATGTTTCAGCTTATTTATTATATTATTATACACAGTTTATATAGTGCCAACAGTTTACGCAGCGCTTTACAATGTATAGGGGGACAACACAATTACAGTACAGTTCAATACAAAAGGTACAGGAGGGCCCTGCTCGTAGAGCTTACATTCTAAAGGGAGGGGGTGGTGGTATAAAAGGTAATAGCTGCAGAGAATGATTTAATGGGGGTGGCTCGGGGACAATTGTTGTTAGGTGTTTGTGGGATAGGCTTCCCTGAATAAATTAGTTTTCAGGGATCTCCTAAAGGTGGAAAGGGTAGGGGCTGATCGGACAGACTGGGGCAGGGAGTTCCAGAGGATGGGAGAGGCTATGGAGAAGTCTTGAAGGCGAGCATGGGAGGAGGTAACAAGGGAGCTAAAAAGCAGGAGGTCCTGGGAGGAGCGGAGGGGACGATTTGGGCGATATCTGCAGATGAGGTTGGTGATGTAGATGGGGGTGATGTTGTGGATGGCTTTGTATGTTATGGTTAGCATTTTGAATTTAACACTGTGGGGTAGGGGAAGCCAGTGAAGGGATTGACAAAGAGGGGCGGCAGTCACAGATCGATTAGTGAGGTGTATTAGTCTAGCAGCAGCATCCATAATAGATTGAAGGGGGGATAGCCTGCTTAAGGGTAGGCCATTAAGGAGGGAGTTGCAGTAGTCAAGGCGGGAAATAATCAGGGAGTGAATGAGTTGCTTTGTGGTGTCATTAGTCAGGAAGGGTCGAATTCAAGGGGATCGTGAAGGAGGAAATATAACAAGCTCAGTTTTAGAAAGATTGAGTTTGAGGAAGTGGTGTGATATCCATACTGATATGTCATTCAGTAAGTTTAAGATCTGTGAGGAGATCGAGGGGGTGAGTTGAGGAGTGCAGAGATAGATCTGGGTGTCGTCAGCATAGAGGTGGTATTGGAAACCATGGGAGGTTATCAACTGGCCCAGGGAAGAGGTATCCCAACAAAAAGAGGAAGGAGAGCGGAGGAGATGGAGTGACATTGAAAGTGCGCTGAGATAGGTAGAAGGAGAACCAGGATAAAGCAGAATCGCGGAGGCCAAGGGAGTGTAATTTGCTGAGGAGGAGCAGGTGGTCATCTGTGTCAAAGGCAGCAGAAAGGTCTAAAAGTATGAGTATGGAGTAGTGGTCGTTTGGTTTTAGCAGGTAAAAGGTCATTGGTGAGTTTTAGTAGGGCAGTTTCAGTAGAATGTTGTGGGCGGAAGCCAGACTGTAGGGGGTCGAGAAGGTCGTTGTCCATGAGGTAGTGACTCATTTGGTCATGAACAAGGCGTTCGATGAGCTTGGAGACAAACGGGAGCAGGGAGATGGGTCTTAAGTTATTCAAACAGGTGAGGTCCAGTGAGGGTTTTTTGAGTATGGGGGTAACCAGTGCATGTTTGAGCGGGGAAAGAAAGGTGCCGGAGGAAAGGGAGAGGTTGAAGATGTGGGTTAGGGAGTTGAGGATAGAGTGGGAAGGTGGTCGCAGTAATTGTGAAGGGACAGGGTCCAGGGAACAGGTAGTGAGGTGGGCCATGGAGAGGAGTTTATCAACTTCATCTGTGGTAACTGGGCAAAAAGAGGAGAGTATTGAGTGTGGTGTTGGACCTGTTGTGTTAAGTAGGGGAGGAAGTTGAATGCTGGATATCTCCTTGCGAATTGTGTTGATTTTGCTATTGAAATGGTTGGCAATCTGTTGAGCCGTAAGCAAGTTGGTGGGTGGTGGCAGTGGTGGGTGAAGTAAGGAATTAAGGGTAGAAAAGAGTTGACGAGGTTTGGATGAGAGGGTTTTGATGAGTGTTGTAATAGGTTTGTTTAGCAGCTTAGTTTTTATCTCTCTTTTCCTCACTGACAGATCAGCAATGTGCTTTGTTTACATAGGCACACCATTGCTCCAGGTTTGCTGTCAATGATCGGTGGGTCATGGCGGCCGTTGCAGCTGCCAGACCTGCTGATTGGCTCCCGCTGTGTTCAATCACAGTGGGAGCTGTGCTCCGGCGGGACACGCGCGCACCCTCTACACTGCGTGCATAAAACTACGTACATGTATGTGATTTTGCGCATCCGGGCCACCCTGCGCAGTATATGTATGGTGGGCAGTCCGTAAACAGTTAAAGAATACTTCTATCCAACGAATTTAGCATGTCATGATTCAGGACAATTCTAACCAAAAATAATGAAAAGCACATAAGCAAGTGTCATTTTCAGTAAAAACAAAATGTGAAATGGTAGATAAAGGCAGCTGGAATAATAGGAATATCTTTTCTTGACAAAGCAGATGCCAGCCATGCTTGGGTGTCATACTCGGACACTAGGAGTTACCTGGACCATCAGACTACAGATGAGCTCATGTTTTTACTTCATCTTGTGAGTGATTTTATGTACCATGCCATTAAACCCTGCTTCTAATACAGCACTTAGGTGGTGCTTTCTTTGTTTTTCCCTTTCTATTTCATATACAGAGTTGGCTTTCTCTGAGGACAGCTGCCACCTTCATTACCTCATCATCCCTTTCTATGGACTTATGAACTGTTTACATACTGCCTATGAGTGATCCATTTATGTTTTAGTTACACTGTCCTTTGCGCTTACAGTTATTGATATCATTAATCAGCTTTGTTTACTGGTACTTCATGCTCATGATTTTAATGCACATTGGCTTGGGCTCTAAATACTATCCAGAATCATGACTCTCTATGAACAGCTTACATCAAAGGTTATAATTAATGGTGATCTCTCACCGCCCATTCAACTCTGCTGCATGCTCGTTCCCATCTGCTGCTCTATGAATCCGTAAGACACATAGAGCCGTGGCTGGGCCCTGTCCCCCACTTTCTCCTCATTGGCTTTACTGGCTGTGATTGACAGGGAGGGAGAGTCCCAGGACAGCCGAGGCTATCGTGAACATCTCTGAATCGGAGGGATCTTGAGTAAGGATTGGGGGGCTCACTGCACACAGAAGGTTTTTTACCTTCATGTATAGAATGCATGAAGGTAAAAAACCTTCAGCCTTTAGAACCACTTTAATTGGGTCAGGGGCTTCTCAGATGTTATAAAATATTACTCAACATTACTACTTAATAAAACTTTAGCTTGAACTTATCGGAACTTATTGGAATTGAAAAACAATGGGAAGTGTTGCGGAATCTCTGGCAGGCCAAAAACTTGTACAACTAGTATATTGTTCTGGACACACAAATACCTTCGGAATCTGGTCCCTACAACAGTAACTACACTTATGCCGCGTACACACGGTCGGAATTCTCGTCGGAAAAAGCTCTGATGGTTTTACCGTCGGAATTCCGACGGAATTTTGCTCAAACTGTCTTGCCTACACACGGTCACACCAAATTCAATAACACCACGCCTTAAAAAACGTTCGACTGCACTATAAAAGGGAAGTTTAATGCTTCTGAGCATGGGTCAGGTTCTCAATCCAAAGTCCGTCGGAAATTCCAACAGAAAAAGATCGATGGGCATACACACGGTCGGAAAATCCGATGAAAAGCTCCCATCGGACTGTTTCCATCGGAAATTCCGACCGTGTGTACGCGGCATTAGAATTTTGGACTTGGTCTGGCCATGCCATAACTGGCAACAAAACTCCCCTCTTATGTTCCTTATGGAAAATCTCCAATTTCTCCCAGGCTTAGAAACAAGGGCTTTCCAATGCTGAACTTTCGAAGGCTCACTCTGACCTACTATCAATCTTGTCACATGCTGTAAGACTACATCATGTGACAAGCGGTAACAAGGTCATTCACCTCTCAGAAATAAGAGACTAATGGGGATACACACCTCCAGATTCTTGTAAACATTTCCGACACTATAATTTCATCAAAAGCCTTGCATTACTATTGTAATACTTAGACTCCTTACTTGAGAAGGAAAATCCTATTGCTCACAGTATGACCCCACCATGGCATTTCATTGCTGTGGAAAAATGCTTCTGATTGCTTCCTATGTGAATCTCCTAGACTACTTGGTCACTGGAAACAGAAATTATTCCATACATTCTCTGATGAACACCAATCCAAAAAGCTTCTTTTAATTCACACCTCTTCCATTAATACTCATGTATTAGAGAGTCATTTTTAGACTCCTAGCTCAGTGGTACCGAGTCCCAGTGCACCTAAATAGACAGGACACCAAAACTTTTCCATTATGCTGGATATGCAGACCCCGGGTACCTTTACCCACATTTGGTGCGTGTCCCCAACTCTCCCTGGTCCTAAGAATAATATGTCTTTGTAATCATATGGATATTAAAAGTGGATAAGATACATTTGATGTAACATTCCTCAAAAGGCCAATTGTTACACATATGGCTTGTAACACTTTAAAAATTCAAAAATCTGGTGACTCTCTGCATTGACAATATCTCTTACAATAGAAAAAGAACATCACCTAGCAAATGATTCATTACCTTTACTGCTGGAGAGGGTTTATTTCTGCTATATTTGGACTGAACAAAATGAACAAAATGAGAAAGTTGAAATAGAATACTATTTAGGAAAATTGCTATTTATATTTGTTGACTTTACAATTTTGAACCTGAGGCACGGGAGTAGATACTGTTTATAGACAGTATACTTTTTTTTTTTTTTACAAATTTACAAAAGTTATAAACTTATCAGTTCTGCAGTTGTGTATCCATTTTTTCTAGCTCTAAAAAAAATGTATTAAAAATAAAAAATCGAAATCCTGTAAATCTTTCCTGAAGACAATCCAGGCTCAATACTACAATAGTATGCATCAAATCAATTACTTATTGCAGTAGATAAGCAGTGGCCTGCTGAACATTAGCCTTAACATAACAGATTATCTTTACAAAAGCACTTTTCTTCACTTTCTCCCCCAGCCTCATGTCTCTTTGTCTTTGCTATCATATGCATATTGTTTGAAGGTTTGTACTCTTATGGTTGATATGGGGTGCCAACCCTTGTAGAGAAACCTGATCACTCACATCTTGTCATGTATATAATAAAAGGTTATAAAACCTAATTGCAATTATAAGGTATTTAACCTCCTTTTTATACTGAGCATGTTGTGGGACTTCAGTATATAAAAAGAAGGCAGCAGGAAGCACAAGTGCATTCAGGAGATAAGGATACTGGCAACTATGTTAGGGTAACCAGGAGAGAAATTTAAATAAATGAATAAACCAATAACTGAAAGTCGAAATCAGTCAAAGAAGTTATTTACTAAAGGCAAATTCACTTTGCACTACAAGTGCATGGCATGTGCATTTGAAAGTGCACTTGGAAGTGCAGTCGCTGAAGATCTGAGGGGATGATCTGAACTGAGGAGAAGCTCTGCTGATTTTATCATCCAATCATGTGCAAGCTAAAATGCTGTTTTTGATTTTCCTTGCATGTCCCCCTCAGACCTACAGTGACTGTATTTCCAAGTGCACTTGTAGTGCAAAGTGGATTTGCCTTTCGTAAATAACCCCCTGTATCTCATAGTTTTCATGTTTGACACTTTATACTTTTAAGGTAAAGCAACAATCATGAAGGTTAAGATATATACATTCTGGAAGGATCAACTGCAAAAATTATCAGATTTTATCTGTGCCTTAGAAGACCCCTTTACTATTTAAAACCTCCCTTCTATTATACGATCCTGATCTGCTCTGAAAACAATATGCTTAACTTTAAATAATTCTTTGATGAATGTGAAATTTCACACTTCTAATAAGCTATGGAAATAAAGTTTTACCTGATAGAGAAGAGCTCAATTGCAGCAATTATAGTCATGGTCCTTTAACTTTATAGATACACTTTAAGTGTGTTGAAGCTACTTAGTTATTCTTGTTATGAAACAGTGTATGCCAAATGACTTTCATTGCTAGCTTAATAAAGTTCAGGTTCAATAAAACTAAGAATAACCTGTTTTCTTTCATTGAAAACCACAATTAACTGGTACAAAACACAAGCTCGTTTTTAGATACTGTTGTGATTTTTATCCCCGTTTATCTGCATTTTTTTCTTCCAATTAATTATTATTTATAAAAATATTAAAAAAATTCTATAGAAGTCTATTCACAGTCCATGCCTATATTATATTCATACTTATGTATTAATATGAAATGAAAAAAAGATGCTGTACCTACTCAATTAAGGGTTATAATAACCTTGTACAACTATGGCAGCCACATTACACTTTATGCTAATGATGCATAAAAATGTTATTATGACCAAGTAGTCATTATTAAATTTTATCTAGAAATGAAAAATGATTTAAAAGTTAATTATTTCTGTAGATTAATATATTACTGAGGGAAAACGGGTGATTTTAACTTAGTTTTCAAACAGACTACTTTATTATGTAAAAACTTTCAGCTGCACAATAATAGAATGTTACTGAAAACTGAATAAAACTAGAAAGTATTAATGTGGACCTATATTTAGAAGCCAACATAAAATTATAAATCTTTAGCAGCATTGTCTCCATGAAAGGTAAGAGGTAAGAGGTAAGAGGTAAGAAAACCAAAGAGGAGGAGCAGTAAAATAGCTAGAACTAAGTACACACGTACAACCAACTTACTTTTACGATTGCTAGCAGAGAGAGACACACACACTGAATCATTTCAGAAGACAGTCAATCTTAGCTGGTCTGTTTGTCAGAGAACCTGAATTATTTAGCAATTAACCACTTCAGCCCCGGACCAATTGGCAGCCAAAGGACCAGGTCCCTTTTTGCGATTCGGCACTGCGTTGCTTTAACTGACAATTGCGCTGTCGTGCGACGTGGCTCCCAAACAAAATTGGCGTCCTTTTTTTCCACAAATAGAGCTTTCTTTTGGTGGTATTTGATCGCCCCTGCGGTTTTTATTTTTTGCGCTATAAACAAAAATAGAGCGACAATTTTGAAAACAATGCAATATTTTTTGCTTTTTGCTATAATAAATATCCCCAAAAAATATATAAAAAATTTTTTTTTCCTCAGTTTAGGCCGATGCGTATTCTTCCACATATTTTTGGTAAAAGAAAATCGCAATTAGCGATTATTGATTAGTTTGCACAAAAGTTATAGTTTTAGAGCATTTTTATTAATTTTTTTTTTTACTAGTAATGGCGGCGATCAGCGATTTTTATTGTGACTGCGACATTATGGCGGACACATCGGACATTTTTGACACATTTTTGGGACCATTGTCATTTATACAGCAATTAATGCTTTTTAAATGCATTGATTCCTGTATAAATGACACTGGCAGTGAAAGAGTTAACCACTAAAGGGAGGGGAGGGGTTATGGGCTGTGACGTGTGTGTTTTTTTACATTAGGGGGCGGGGCTGACGTCTGACGTCATTGATCGGCTTTCCCGATGACCGGGAACAGCCGATCAATGACAGGCAGAGTAGGAAGCTCGGGGAGAGGTTTGTTTACACAGACCTCTCCCCGTTCTTCAGCTCTGTGACCCGATCGCGGGACACCCGCGGTGATCGGGTCCACTGGTCCCTCGGCCGGGGTCACGGGAGCTGGCAGCGCACGCGCGACCCACAGTCAGGCAATTAAAGGGCCACGTATATATACGTGATTTTGCCTGCCCGTGCCATTCTGCCGCAGTATATCTGCGTGAGGCGGTCGGGAAGCGGTTAAGCATAAGCACAGCAGCAGAACAATAGTGAAGCAAGCTACAGTTAAACTTAACTTTTTCATAATAATCTGCTGCTATTGTGTTAGTGTTGTGAACTTGATAGTGATACTAGTGTTGCTAGTGTTGTGATAGCCTCAGAGTCTCCTGTGTTGTGGGGGGGGAGATTTATTATTATAGATTCTATATTATAGATTGAGATTCTATATAGATTCTATATACCCTATCCTCTTGTTACCTGTCTGATCAGTGATCACTATCACCAGTCCATTTTCTGTTTGAACTATATACATTCAACATGAACGACAAAGATTCGACAGAGCAGCGAAAAACATACAAACGTTGAATCTTTGGCTTATGGTGTCTGTCGAAAGTTCTAAGAAGATTTGACGGAGCAGCTAAACTATATGGCGTCCTACAGTTTAGCTGCTCCGTCAAATCTTCTTTGAACATTCTACAGACACCATAAGCCTTCAATGACTGATTCAACCTTAATTAATTTGGATTTTCAGACGAATGCAATTTTTAACGAAAAACAAAATAAATAAAAACGAATTTCGGGAGTAACTAAATAAATAAATTTTTCAGACGAAAACGAAATTCCGAAACAAAATATTTCAGTGTGCACATGTCTACTTACCATGATTGATGGAACCAGGAATTCTGAGCTTGACCAAAAAATTCTAAAGGAGAATGTCCGGTTTGTGACCTCAAGCTCAAGTACACTTGGGTTATACAGCAGAACAATGATCTGAAACACAACAGCAAGTCCACCTCCAAATGGTTCAAACAAAGCAAAATTTAGGTTTTGGAGTGGCCTAGTCAAAGCCTGGACTTAAATCCAATTGAGATGCTGTATCATGACCTCACACATGACCTTTCATGCTGGAAAACCCTCCAATGTGACTGAATGAAAACAATTCTGCAAAGAAGAGTGGGCCAAAATTGCTCCACAGCAATGTTAAAGACTCATTGCTGGTTATCGCAAATGCTTGATTGCAGTTGTTGCCACCAAGGGTGGCACAACCAGTTATTAACCTCCCTGGCGGTATGATTCTGTCTGGAATTTGGTGCTGAAAGCGGTACAATTATTTTGCATGGAAATTTGGCGTTTTTATATTGTAGGCATGCAATTCTTATGAATAACTCACTTAAATCTGTCCGAACCAGAGTCTAGTAGACATCCCGGGTATGATAAAGTTTGAAACACAAAATAATAAATTATAATATAATAAAAATATATATAAAAATGATTCAATAATGTAATCAAATCAAAAACACTGAAATTTGCTCAGTTGCAGAATAGTCGCTGTCATTAAATTTATTGTTTGATGATAAATTGTGATTTTAATTTTTTATCTGTGTTTTCTAGCTGGTCTAAAACCACTTTTGACATAAAGGGACACTTTTTGGTTGCTATGGACAATCTCCAGTTTCCAGGCAGAAAAAAAAAATCTTTTTATTATATAAAATGACATGCAGGGCACTGGGCAGACCACTAGGGACAAAGGGGGTGTGTATTTTTTTGTATACAGTACTGTAATCTGTAAGATTACAGTACTGTATGTGTTGTGTGTTTTTAAACTTTTTTAAATTTGGCGCCGATCTCCGCTCCCGTGCGTCGGAACGTCGCAGGGAACGGAGACCGGCACTGTGTGAATCGAGCGAGCGGACGGCTCGCTCACACAGCGGGGAGACATCGCAGGATCCAGGGGAAAAGGTAAGTAACTTCCCCCCTGCATCCTGCACGCAAGCCCGAGCCTGGCTCAGGGTTACCGCTCCCAGCACAAAAAGCTGGACCCGAGCCAGGCTCGGGGTTACCGCTAGGGAGGTTAAGTTTAGGGGCAATAAAAGTCACAGAAAGTCAGGCAGGTTTGGACAGCTTTTTTTCCTTAATAAATTAAACTATCGTTTAAAAACTGCATTTTGTATTTACTGGGTTTATCTTTGTGTAATAAAAATATTTGTTTTATGATCTGAGTCATTTAAGTTTGACAAATATGCAAAAAAAAAATAGAAATCAGAAGGGGGGCAAATACATTTTCACAGAATTGTATTTGCATGTACTGTATGTGTTTACTTCACAATACTCTCTGTTCATTGAATACAGCTGTAAGGTACTGAAAAATGTGCATTGGCTATTTATTTCCCTTATCTCCAGACTTTGTCATTTGATTGGTATGTACTTTTTACATACTAAATATTTTTTCATACTAAATATTTCTCAAAGTATTGCCTCCAAATGCTGCATGTTTTATTTGTTGAATCTGTTGTTGTGCTTTTTTTTGGTGGGGGAGGGTAGGTTAGTGTGTGGTTATCGTGGACAGACACTTACAGTGGTGTGAAAAAGTGTTTGCCCCCTTCCTCATTTCCTGTTCCTTTGCATGTTTGTCACACTTAAGTGTTTCGGAACATCAAACCAATTTAAACAATAGTCAAGGACAACACAAGTAAACACAAAATGCAATTTGTAAATGATGGTGTTTATTATTAAAGGTGAAAAAAAATCCAAACCATCATGGCCCTGTGTGAAAAAGTGATTGCCCCCTAAACCTAATAACTAATAGCAGCAACAACTGCAACCAAGCGTTTGCGATAACGTGCAATGAGGCTTTTACAGCGTCCTGGAGGAATTTTGGCCCACTCATCTTTGCAGAATTGTCCTAATTCAGTTACATTAGAGGGTTTTTGAGCATGAACGGCCTTTTTAAGGTCATACCACAACATCTCAATCGGATTCAGGTCAGGACTTTGGCTAGGCCACTCCAAAGTCTTCATTTTGTTTTTCTTCAGCCATTCGGTGGTGGATTTGCTGGTGTGTTTAGGATCATTGTCCTGCTGCAGAACCCAAGTTCGTTTCAGCTTGAGTACACGAACAGATGGTCGGACATTCTCCTTCAGGATCTCTTGGTAGACAGCAGAATTCATAGTTCCTTTTATCACGGCAAGTCTTCCAGGTCCTGAAGCAGCAAAACAGCCCCAGACCATCACACTACCACCACCATATTTTACTGTTGGTATAATGTTCTTTTTCTGAAATGCAGTGTTCCTTCTACGCCAGATATACTTGGACACACACCTTCCCTAAGAGTTCCACTTTTGTCTCATCGGTCCACAGAATGTTGTCCCAAAAGTCTTGGGGATCATCAAGATGTGTTGTGGAGAAATTGAGACGAGCTTTGATGTTCTTTTTGCTCAGCAGTGGTTTTCTCCTTGGAACTCTGCCATGCAGGCCATTTTTGCCCAGTCTTTTCCTGATGGTGGAGGCATGAACGCTGACCTTAACTGAGGCAAGTGAGGCCTGCAGTTCCTTGGACGTTGTTGTGGGGTCTTTTGTGACCTCTTGGATGAGTCGTCGCTGCGCTCTTGGGGTAATTTTGGGCGGCCGGCCACTCCTGGGAAGGTTCACCACTGTTCCATGTCTTCGCCATTTCTGGATAATGTCTCTCACTGTGGTTCGCTGGATTCCCAAAGCTTTGGAAATGGCTTTATAACCATTTCCAGACTGATAGATCTCAATTACTTTCTTTCTCAATTGTTCCTGAATTTCTTTGGGTCTCGGCATGATGTGTAGCTTTTAAGGATCTTCTGGTGGACCTTACTGTGTCAAGCAGCTCCTATTTAAGTGATGCCTTGATTGTGAACAGGTGTGGCAATAATCAGGCCTGGGTGTGGCTAGAGAAATTGAACTCAGGTGTGGACAACCACAGTTATAGTATGTTTTAACAAGGGGGGCAATCACTTTTTCACACAGGGCCATGATGGTTTGGATTTTTTTTCACCTTTAATAATAAACACCTTCATTTACAAATTGCATTTTGTGTTTATTTGTGTTGTCCTTGACTATTGTTTAAATTGGTTTGATGTTCCGAAACACTTAAGTGTGACAAAAATGCAAAGGAACAGGAAATGATGAAGGGGGCAAACACTTTTTCACACCACTGTACATCTCCCCCCCCCTTACACACACACACGATTTAAACTGGGTCTAAACCCTTACATATACCCAAGAAACTGGTCTCAGATGATACATAGAGACAAAAACAAATCTTCCTACATAGGTCGTCCCCGTTTATCTTCTCTTCTCTACATCCATGCAAAGTCCAGAATTTATAAAGCTTATCTGAGCTTCCAGAAAGCAGGGGACGGGGAGCTGAAATTATACTCTGCAGAGCTCAATGAGGAGAGCTGGGAGCTGACCCTAACCCTTCACACAGCACACAGGAATAGTGCGGAGGATGTCAATCATAGGCTATGTGTTGGAGCTCTCTCCCCTGACACCTTTTTTCTTTTTCTCTTGGTGTCAGGAAAACCTGACAGAAGTGACTCATGCTGATAAGCAGATTTACGAGGCAGCAGAGACACTTAGTGCTCTGGATTGAGACATATACGCATGTCAGTAAACTGCTTTCCTCGGTTCACGCTGACAGGGAGAGCTGATCGGTGGCTCTCCCTGTCAGAGGGGGGTCTGTGCTGATAATCAGAACATTGATTATCAATACAGCCCCCAAAAAAAGGTGCCCATCAGCTGCCAATCAGTGCCCAACACATGCCAACCTGTCTCCATAATAAACACCTGTCAGTGCCCACAACAGTGCCGATCAGTGCCCTCAACAGTGCCAATCAGTACCCAAAAAGTGCCAATCAGTGCCCCATCAATAATGCTTGTCAGTGCCCCATCAAAGTGCCAATCAGTGCCATTCAGTAATGCCTGTCAGTAGCTCCTCATCAGTGCTGCCCATCAGTGCCGCCTATCAGTGCCGCCTATCAGTGCCACCTATCAGTGGCCATCAGTTTTTTTTTTTTTAATTGTCTGTCTTTTTTCGTTTATAGTGCAAAAATTAAAAACCGCAGAGGAGATCAAATACAACCAAAACAAAGCTCTATTTGTGGGAACAGTGTTGCATGACTACACAATTATCATCCAAAGTGCGACAGTGCTGAAAGCTAAAAAATGGCCTGGGCAGGATGAGGGGAAAGTGACTGGCATGGAAATGGTTAAAAAGAATCCAAAAAACTATATGATAATAAATGGCTTCATGTGATTGCTATCCTTAAATAAATAAAAGACAGTTTTTGTTGGCATAATCAGTCTTTTTTTTCAATAATAATGCCTAAATTTCACAATTTCTGCCAGCGTATGCAAACTTTTAAGCACGACTGTATAAAAAGCTGAACTCAAACGCTCAATTTTCTTTTATTAATTTCTAAGTACATAAGGGGGTTGGTGTATGAATATGTTTTTATTGTATCTGAATTACAGGTATATGTGATGGATCAGAACACAATAGTCTAAGCTGGTGAAGTAAAATTAGAAAAATATATACATAAAACTATTTTTTAGAAATGAAAAACTGATAATTGGCATGTGCCTATGTATTCACCCCCTTTGTTATGAAGCCCATAAAAAGCGCTGGTGCAACCAATTACCTTCAGAAGTCACATAATTAGTGAAATGATGTCCACCTGTGTGCAATCTAAGTGTCACATGATCTGTCATTACATATACACACCTTTTTGAAAGGCCCCAGAGGCTGCAACACCTAAGCAAGAGGCACCACTAACCAAACACTGCCGCAAAGACCAAGGAATTCTCCAAACAAGTAAGGGACAATGTTGTTGAGAAGTACAAGTCAAGGTTAGGTTATAAAAAAATATCCAAATCTTTAATGATTCTTAGGAGCACCATCAAATCTATCAAAACCAAATGGAAAGAACATGGCACAACAGCAAACCTGTTAAGAGATAGCCACACACCAAAACTCACGGACCGGGCAAGGAGAGCATTAATCAGAGAGGCAGCACAGAGACCTAAGGTAACCCTGGAGGAGCTGCAAAGTTACACAGCAGAGACTAGAGTATCTCTTAGACATGTGCACAGCAAAAAAATTTGTTTATTTTGGTTTCGTTTTTTTAGTTTCCGTTGATTCGTAACGATTCGTAAATTCGTGAGTCGTCGGTGTTCATATTCGTAACGATTCGTATATTCGTAAGTCGTCGGTGTTCGTATTCGTAATGATTCGTACATTCGTAAGAGTTATTTTTTCGTTGATTCATTTTTCCGTTAGTTTAATTTTCGTTTATTCGTTTATTCGAAATTCGAATGCATTCGTATTTATTCGTACATTCGTAACATTCGTAACATTTGTAGATTCGTAATCGGAGCATAATTCATAATTTTATGTAATGTGTATGCTATTATTACATTTTAAGAGACACGGAAAATTACGAATCGAAAAAAAAAGTTACGAATGTACGAATTTTTTCGTTCAATCCATTCGAAGCACGTTAAGCATTGTAAGAGACACGGAAAATTACGATTCGAAAAAAAAAAAAAAGTTACGAATCTACGAATTTTTTCGTTCAATCCATTCGAAGCACGTTAAGCAGCGCCATTGTAAGAGGCACGGAAAATTACGAATCATAAAAAAAAGAAAAAAGTTACGAATGTACGAATTTTTTCGTTCAATCTATTCGAAGCACGTTAAGCAGCACCATTGTAAGGGACACGGAAAATTACCAATTCAACAAAAAAAAAAAGTTACGAATGTACGAATTTTTTCGTTCATTTTCATTTTCGTTGTTCCTGTCTTCGTTTTTCGGATTTTCTTAATTTGTACATTCGTTGTTTCTAATTTGTTTTTTCGGATTTTCATTATTTTAGGATTCGTTCGATGCGAACGATTTGTTATTCGTTAAAATTTTTAGCGAATCGTTCGTTCATTCGTCCGAAATCGAATGAACGAAATAACGAAAAAAAAAAACGAAAAAAAAGCGAAACGAATTGCACATGTCTAATATCTCTACATAGGCTGACAATAAGCCGTACGCTCCATAGAGTTGGGCTTTATGGCATAGCGGCCAGAAGAAAGACATTACTTTCAGCAAAAAACAAAATGGCACGTTTTGAGTTTGCGAAAAGGCATGTGGGAGACTCCCAAAATGTATGGAGGAAGGTGCTCTGGTCTGATGAGACTGAAATTAACCTTTTTGGCCATCAAAGAAAATGCTGGCGTCTGGCGCAAACCCAACACATCACATCACCCAAAGAACACTATCCCTACAGTGAAACATTGTGGTGGCAGGATGTTTTTCAGCAGTCAGGACTGGGAAACTGGTTAGAGTTGAGGGAAAGATGGATGGTGCTAAATACAGGGATATTCTTGAGCAAAACCTGTACCCCTTTATGTGTGATTTAAGGATAGGACGGAGGTTCACCTTCGAACAGGACAATGACCCCAAACACACTGCTAAAGCAACACTTGAGTGGTTTAAGGGGAAACATGTAAATGTGTTGGAATGGCCTGATCAAAGCCCAGACATCAATCCAATAGAAAATTTGTGGTCAGACTTAAAGATTGCTGTTCACAAGCGCAAACCATCCAACTTGTAGGAGCTGGAGCAGTTTTGCAAGAAGGAATGGGCAAAAATCACAGTAGTAAGATGTGGCAAGCTCATAGAGACTTATCCAAAGTGACTTGGAGCTGTGAAAGCCGCAAAAGGTGGCTCTACAAAGTATTGACTTTAGGGGGGTGAATAGTTATGTACATTGACTTTTTCTGTTATTTTGTCCTATGTATTGTTTGCTTTACAATAAAAAAAAACATCTTCAAAGTTGTGGGCATGTTCTGTAAATTAAATGATGCAAATCCTCAAACAATTCAAGTTAATTCCAGGTTGTGAGGCAACAAGACACGAAAACTGCAAAGGGGGTAAATACTTTTGCAAGGCACTACTGTATATATATATATATATATATATATATATATATATATATACACACAAAAGTGAGTACACCTTTCACATTTTTGTAAATATTGTAATATACCTTTTCATGTGACAACACTGAAGAAATTACACTTTCCTACAATGTAAAGTAGTAAGTGTACAGCTTGTATAACAGTGTAAATTTGCTGTCCCCTCAAAATAACTCGACACACAGCCATTAATGTCTAAACCACTGGCAACAAAAGTGAGTACACCCCTAACTAAAAAAATTGGGCCCAATTAACAATTTTCCCTCCCCGGTGTCAGGTGACTTGTTAGTGTTACAAGGTCTCAGGTGTGAGCAGGTGTGTTAAATTTGGTGTTATCGCTCTCTCACTCTCTCATACTTGTCACTGGAAGTTCAACATGGAACCTCATGGCAAAGAACTCTCAGAGGATCTGAAAAAAATAATTGTTGCTCTACATAAAGATGGCCTAGGCTATAAGAAGATTTCCAAGATCCTGAAACTGAGCTGCAGCACGGTGACCAAGACCATACAGCGGTTTATTAGGACAGGTGCCACTCAGAACAGGCCACACCAAAGAAGTTGAGTGCACGTGCTCAGCGTCATATCCAGAGGTTGTCTTTGGTAAATAGATGTGTGAGTGCTGCCAGCCTTTCAGTGCTCAGACCATACGCCACACACTGCATCAAATTGGTCGGCATGGCTGTTGTCCCAGAAGGAAGCCTCTTCTAAAGATGATGCACAAGAAAGCCTGCAAACAGTTTTCTGAAGACAAGCAGACTAAGGACATGGATAACTGTAACCATGTCCTGTGGTCTGATGAGACCAAGATAAACTTATTTGGTTCAGATGGTGTCAAGCATGTGTGGCGGCAACCAGCTGAGGAGTACAAAGACAAGTGTGTCTACAGTCAAGCATGGTGGTGGGAGTGTCATGGTCTGGGGCTGCATGAGTGCTGCCGGCACTGGGGAGCTACAGTTCATTGAGGGAACCATGAATGCCAACATGTTCTGTGACATACTGAAGCAGAACATGATCCCCTCCCTTCGGAGGCTGGGCCGCAGGGCAGTATTCCAACATGGTAACGACCCCAAACACACCTCCAAGGTGACCACTGTCTTGCTAAAGAAGCTGAGGATAAAGGTGATGGACTGGCCAAGCATGTCTCCAGACCTAAACTCTATTGAGCATCTGTGGGGCATCCTCAAATGGAATGTGGAGGAGCGCAAGGTCTCCAACATCCACCAGCTCCGTGATGTCATCATGGAGGAGTGGAAGAGGACTCCAGTAGTAACCTGTGAAGCTCTGGTGAAGTCCATGCCCAAGAGGGTTAAGGCAGTGATGGAAAATAATGGGGGCCACACAAAATATTGTCACTTTGGGCCCAATTTGGACATTTTCACTTAGGGTGTACTCACTTTTGTTACCAGCGGTTTAGACATTAAAGGGGTTGTAAAGGTTCATTTTGTTTTCTAAATAGGTTCCTTGTTGGTTCACTTACCTTTTGCATTGTTGGTTCACTTACCTTTTCCTTCAATTTCCCTTCTAAATATTTTTTTCTTTGTTTTCTTAGTCTGAATTTCTCACTTCCTGTTCCTCCTCAGTAAGCTGTTCAGTAAGCTGTTCTGGCTGACTAAACACCGCTCGGATGGTGGTGTGAAGTTTAGTGAGGAGAAACGGGAAGTGAGAAATTCAGACAAAGAAAAAAAACATTTAGAAGGGAAATCGAAGGACAAGGTAAGTGAACCAACAATGCACTAGATTAAAGGAACCTATTTAGAAAATAAAAAACAAACCTTTACCACCCCACTTTAAATGCTGCGTGTTGGGTTATTTTGAGGGGACAGCACATTTACACTGTTATACAAGCTGTACAACACTCACTACTTTACATTGTAGCACTGTGTAATTTCTTCAGTGTATTTTTCTTCACAAAATATTGACACATTGTGCCAAATTTGGACATTTGTGAATAACGTGCAAGGAGGGGTGGGGCTGCACTTTTATGAAGAAAAAAGGGAACGAAGAAAAATTTAAAAATCTATTTTTGTAGAGTTGGGGGGGGGGGTTGAGGGGAAGGGACTTCCCAAGAAGGGTGAAGGTCAGCTCTAAATATATAGAATTATAATAAAATGGATTGTGTTGATAATTTGTGGGGTCCATAGCCTGCCTAAAATCCATGATAAAAACATTATGCATAAAGCTGTTGCATATATGAAGACAAACATTAAAAAATGGGAAAAAAAACAATATAGAAAAGGAAATATGTATATACAGTATAGAGCTATGAGAAAAAAAAATAGTTGGTTATAATCACAAAAAAGCCACATAATTAAAAAGCAACAATGTAGAAACATAGGAATAGAAACCTAAAAACAAACCTAATGTGACTCCAATAAAAGAAACAAGAGGGTGAAGAGCAGCAGTGCCACAAGCAGAAGAGAGGATAGCCCACAGAGACAAACGTAATCATAAAAATGTGAGTCATCCCACTCAAAATTTAAGCCATCTGGTATGCGGATTTTTAAATAAAATACCCAAAAATCCTCTCTTCTGCATAGGAGACAGAAAGCATCTTCCCCTTTTTTTCAATTTTTCCCCATTTGGTAAATCTATATTTCTTCCAATATCCATGTATTGGCGGTAGTTACAATTGCCGCTTCTAAATGTCCCTGAGAGTTTGGTGCTACATTGTTTATTGGTTTTATATTCACTACGGACTCATTTTTCATGTAGGGAAAAAGCTCTACGATAGGTGATTAATGGTTGAGTAGAAACAAATGGTGCTAATATAGTGTCCATGCTGAGTAAATGCCAATATTTTTGTGGAATAGCCTTTATCTGCCCATGTTGCTGAGAATATTTGGTAATGACCCGTGTAGTTACATAATCTTTACTCTGTTTTTTATAGAACAGTAGGTTACTGCAAGCTTTACTTTTGGCTTTTTTAAGAATACCATTAGTGTAACCACAAGCTTGTAGTCTTGTTCTAAGTAAATGAGATCCTTCTCGAACAAATCGCTAGAGAAATTGTGTTTAGCTCTGATATATTGTCCGATTGGAATATTGTCCAGATGATATTGCCCGCTGTGGGTTTTCTATACAGCTCACTTTGAAGAGAGCTGCCTTGATGTTTAATGATTGTTAGATCTAAACATGCATCGTAAGTCATAGTGAATTTAAGATTGAATGTATTGCCTAAATTCATGTATTGCAAAACTTTAAAAAGAGTAGCACTAGGGCCATCCCACAGCAGGATGATATCATCTATGTAGTGATACCAGGCCTTGATATGCCCAGAAAAGACACAGGTGGCACCATCAGAAAATAATAACCTCTCCCACTTCCCCAGGTACAGATTGGCGTATGCCGGGGCACAACAAGTACCTATGGCAATGCCCTGTACCTGAAGGTAGTGGGAGCCATTGAAAGAAAAGTAATTATGTTTGAATATAAACTCAAGGGTTGCTACGGTAAATTGAACCAATGGGTCGGGGTACCTATTTGAATGAAGTAACACATGCTGCATTACAGAAAGTCCCAGATCATGGGGAGTTTAACTGTATAGGGCCTCCACATCGATGGCGACCAAATAAGTGTCACCATTGACATGGAGGCCATCCAAAATCTGAAGCAAGTGAATAGTATCCTTGATGTGCGATGGAAGGGCTTCAACCAGGGGTTGTAAAAATCTGTCGACAAATTTGCTGAGGTTATCTGTAAGACAGCCTCTACCTAAGACAATTGGTCTACCTGGTGGCTAATGGGTATTTTTGTGTCTTTTTGGGAGTGCATAAAATGTTGCCTCCCTAGGGAAGCTAGTTCTGATATATTCCCAAGTGTTTTTGTCAATAACATTGTGGTGGTAGGCCTGGTCAACTAGCACATGAAATTCTCTTATAAAACCGTCAATCATAGATTTGGGTATAGATCTGTACCATTGAGGGTTGTTTAGTATTTTGTCACACATTTCAACATAATCAGTAGTGTTTTGTACCACAATGTTCCCGCCTTTGTCAGCCAGTTTAATTGTGATTGCTGAGTTGTCACTTAGTGATTGTAATGCTAGTTGTTCATTGTGGGTAAGGTTGTCATGTTGATGAGAAGAGACCCTCAAGTTGCGTATGTCCCTTGAGATTACTTTAAAAATGAAGCAGCATTGGGGTTTGAGCTTGGAGTGGGGTAGAGACTGGATTTCTTTTTAAGAGAAACAGGGTTTGATTTATGTAGCAAAGGTACCAGAATAGCAGCAGTAAAACTGATAAAACCTTACCTAACACTCAATCCTTAAGTTAAATGGGCCAATATTTACAAAAGATAGTTTCTGTAATTCTGTATTGTGTTTTATAATTGGAAATAAAGGCATATTCAGAAGATGTATTCCCCCTTTACCCATTCTTGATCCTGAATGAGTACATCTCTTTCCATATCTGCTACATGTTCAATATATTTATCTACAAGTCGCAGCTTTAATTGGTTGACCTAATTGCTTGACTTGTACATCGGATATGGGCACATGTGGACTGTTTGCATAGAAAGTGGTACTTTGCATGGGAATTTTCCCTTTTCCCAATTTTTCCTTAGCGAATGAGGCAAAGCAGCTCTGCTTACTTCCATCATCTAATCATGTTCAAACTAGAATGCAGTTTCATTTATTTTCTTTGCACATGATTGTGTATTCTTTGCAAAGTGAAATTTCACCAAATTCACTAAGCTCTCTGGAAACTGCCTATGCAAAATATGTTTTTTTTTTCTATTGAGGGATATTGCTGCTTAATCCCCCCCTCCCCCCCATGCTTTAAATATTTAAAATATAAAGCAAAGTAATACTGCAATAGAGGGAGGGCTGGATAAAGGTGCCTATGGACAGAGATAGGTAGCATAATCCAAATACACTCAGGAAAGACTCTCTGTTGGTTACATCAACAATTAATGCAGCACATCTATAGATAGAGGCAGGGGGCACATGCAGACAATTATAATACAAGTGTACAATATTGCATACTTCACAAAAAAGTTTTCCAAATCTGTGCAATCAATCATTTCCCCCTGAAGTAAAGGTTTTCTGCTGGCACCATGGCCAGAAAATTGTAATTTCTTGTCTACAGTTAATGTAATATGATGTGCATATAAGAGATACTGTACAAATCACAGTAGTCAGTAGTCAGTTGAAGCTTGGTGCTATAAATAATTGTTCATTATTCCATGTACCACTTCTCTCAACAAATTTAAAAGTTGTTTTATTCAGAACTTACTGCTTGATCAAGCAAGCATTTAAGTAAAAGTATTGCTTGGGAAAAACCAATAAAGATTTCTATCAAGTTTCAAGATCAAAGTTAACGTTCACCCTTAAAGAAAAAAAGATGATATCACACTAAAATGACAAATAGTGTTGTGATTGAAAGCTAAAATAGTAATAAAAATGGAATTCTAAACCAGTTGAAATCCAACCTAAACTATCACACTCACAAATATCAGTGAATAAATCCACATATGATTGGCCATGATTCCAGATTATTGATTCCAGCTTTGCTCTGTCTCCTGTAGTGTTCTTTTTTTTTTCTTGAGACACCAACCAATCTCCCCAAATAGTTTTTTTTCTGCTTGCACTATGACCCTGAATGGGCAAAAGTTAGGGAATTTGTCTGAGTAAGTATAGTCATTAATCAATTCACATGTAACAGACACAGTTGTGAACAGGGTGACAAAGTAGTTATAGAGTACTAGAAACAGCTACTAATGGATGCTCATATTGGTGTTTTTTTTGCAATGTGGCTTTCAATTGTCTCTCCCCATAACTCTTCCTCTTAATTTACTTAAAGTGGATGTAAACCCAATTTTTTTTTTTTGATGTCATAATGTAGAGAATAAGATTTCCTTTCATTTGAGCCCAGTCTTGCCACACATATTTACTCGAGGCCTGAGCAATCCTCTTTTACTGTTCAGTTAGAGAAATCTTGACAAAGTCTTGAAAACTTTGTCAAAAATGCCCCCTTGCTGCGAGTGACAGGTGATTTGCATATCTCATGCACTAGCTTGAGACAGGTTATCATCAGATCACTGGATGTTCTACTCTGCCCAGCTCTGACTACATACATGTCCCCTAAATCACTTGTCTGTCTATAGTCTGCTGACTGTTTACTGCATCCCATGATGAGAAACATCCAGTCAAAACACAGTAAAGCTGGGAGAGCTGGAGGGGAGGTGAGGGGGATGTGAATTGTGAACTTTTTACACAGGATGTGCCTGTCTCAGGATAGTGCATGATATGTAAATCACCTGTCACTCACAGCAAGGGGGTGTTTTTGACAAAGTTTTCTTGTCAAAGATTTTTATTTATTTTCAAATAAAAAGACAGAAACAATAAACAACGAAAAAGGAAAATAATAAGGTGCATTACATATATTCATTTTCATATATGAAATATCTTGTAATTTAAATAAAAATAAATAACAGCATGAGTATTATGCAGTCTAAAATGTAAAATAATGGGTCAGAAATCCGACACTGTGGAAAACGTCTAATAAACAATGTTTCATGGATACAATGAGTAACCCTGAATCACTTCTAGAGACGTTATAGATATGCCTCCAGACCATTTTACCACCCCTAATGGGTGCAAACTGTGGCAAAATGGGGGCAATTAAACGAACAGGTATTACCATAACTAAGATAGTAGTGAGAGTACACAGGCAAAATGAGTATATTAAGAATAATGAATATCAAGTGAATATGATCGTAACCTAATGTTTACAGTGTACTTTAACTTCAAGGTAAACAATCTGAAGAATAAAACATGCTGGTATTAGATGCAAACGATTATAATGTCAAAATAAATGAATTCAATTAATATATTCCATAAAAAAAAAAAACTAAAGAGTTAAAGATGTGAGATAGAGAAGAAGAGAGAGGAAAAAGAAAAATAAAAGTAGAAAGAAGAAGAGGAAAGAGGGAAAGAGTTTCTCCAGGTGGTGATCTGCATATCAAATAGGACAATGTAGTTCATCCAATAAAATAACCAAATAACTATTGAGCTAACAATAATGACTGGTCGAAGTCAGGGGGAAGGTAGTGTTTTACCCATGGTTGCCAGATTTGTTTAAATTTATCGATATTATTGTCTTCTATGGCCGACATTTTAGCATAAGTTAAAGCTCTATTCATTCTATGCTTGGCTTCCGCAACTATCAGAGTTTTGGATTTCCAGGCTTTAGCTATAGTTTGTTTAGTGGCAGTACTAAGCTGGAGGAACAGCTTAAAGTGAGGGTGTGTTAGCGTTGGAGGTTTCAGGTTCAGAAGAGCCATGGCTGGATCTGGAGTTATAGAAAATTCTAGAGCTTTAGAAGCCAAAGCAAAAATATTTGTCCAAAATTCTTGGACCACCGGACATTGCCACCAGATGTGGAAATGGGTACCTGGGGAAGGACAACCTCTGAAGCAGTTGTTAGGATAAGTCGGGGTAAATTTGGCTATTCTAGCAGGTACCAGGTACCAGGTACCATCTTGCTAAAACTTTAAAGTTGGTTTCAACAGCGTGAAGATTTGGGGAAGAGCTTTTTGTAGCTTGCCATACTTTGGACCAGTCATTAGTGTCAAATACTCTGTTCATATCTACTGCCCATTTATCTGCATAGGAGGGTAATATATCCTTAGGGGGAGTAGTAAGTTGCTGATATATCGAAGAGATAACACCTCTAATATGTGGATCACTTTTGCATATACGTTCAAATTGAGACATTTGATTAAGCGGTGTGCCAACATTTAGGAGAGGAGTGTAGAAATTTTTGATTTGCAGGTATCTAAAGGTTTCAGATCTTGGGAGTCCATGAGTATCACATAGTATCGGGAATTCCATGATGGTGGAATTATTACATAATTGATATAATTGAGATAAATTTAAAGTGGACCAAGCAGAAAATGACTTCGGATACCTCCATGCTGGGTAAAAGGCTGGATTTCCAAGGAAGGAGAGAAGAGGATTATGTGGGGATTGAAGGTTGGAAGGTTTACCAAATTTATCCCATATTGATAAGGAATGTTTCGTAATGGGATTAGAGATATGTGACCTATCTGTGTGTTGAATCCATAATATATTTGCAATAGAGATAGGGTCACAGTCTACAGATTCAATCAACACCCATAGGGGTGCTTCTACTTTAGAATGATATTTTGTAAGAATTGAGAGTTGTGCAGCCGAATAATAGGAAGCAAAATTTGGTAAGCCTAGCCCCCCGTTCAGTTTACTTAGATATAATGTGGTCATTGGTATCCGTGGTTTGATTTTCTCCCAGATGAAGGCCGAGACTCTACGTTGTAATATTCTGAGGAAATATGCTGGTAGTGGGATAGGCAAAATCCTTCCCAACCAGGATAGTGGGAGAGAGGACCATTGTTTCATGTAATTAGTAACTTGTTTCAGTAAAGGGAGGTAGTTGACTCTAAATAAATCTTTGAGTGAGGTTGTGAGCTGAACACCTAAATAGGGTAGCTGATTAGAAACCCAGTGAAATGGTAAAGTAGATTGGAGATGTAGGAGATCTGTTTGTTCTAAAGATATGTTAAGTACATTTGATTTGGTAGGGTTAACTTTAAGTCCAGAAACTGTAGCAAATTTGTCTAATACGTTCAGTAAATTCGGAGCAGATATATGTGGATGAGTTAGGAATATGAGAATATCGTCAGCAAAAAGGCATAATTTATGTTGAAAACCTCCTAATTCAATACCCTTGATATCTTGATTACTCCTAATTAACTGTGCCAATGGTTCAATAAGGAGGGCGAAAAGTAAGGGGGATAAGGGACAACCCTGTCTCGTACCTCTACAAATGTTCATAATTGCAGATTTATACCCGGCATATTTAATGTATGCTTTAGGGCTATCATACAACGAAGAGATCCATTTTAGGAAATGATTACCAAATCCCCATTTTTGTAGCGTATACTGCATATATGGCCAGGTGACAGAATCGAACGCCTTCTTAATATCTAGAGATATAAGACATGAAGGAATATGTCTGGATTTAGCTGCGTTCATGAGTAGAAGAGCACGTCTGATGTTGTCACCTGCCTGTCTTTTTGGCATAAAGCCGGTTTGATCTCAGTGTATCAATTGACCTATAGTATTATTGAGGCGGGTAGCTAATATCTTAGCTAATAATTTAATGTCAAGGTTGAGTAGTGATATAGGACGATAATTTGTCCATGAAGTTGCGTCTGAGTGTGGTTAGGAATCATTACTATAATGGAGGTGAGTGTTTCTGTGCGGAAGGAATGGTTTTCAAGGATAGAATTGAAGGCTCTGGTCAGGATCGGCGCTAGTATATGTGAGAACTGCTTATAGTATAATGCTGAGAATCCGTCAGGGCCTGGTCTTTTATTAAGTTTTAGGTGGTTGATCGCATTCAGGACTTCCGGGGTAGTTATTTGGCGCTCAAGATTATCACGTTGTGATTGATCAAGGGTGGGAAGGCTAATATTGGAAAACATGGTATCTGCTTTTGATTTATCAAACTCTTGGCAAGAGGAATATAGTTTAGATAATTTGGAATGAAATACCTCCAGTATTTTTACCGGGTTACTAGTATATCCATCACGTGTAGTCCTAAGTCTGAAAGAGGACTGCACTTTTTGTAACATTTTTAAGCTACGTGCCATAGGAGTGTCAGGTTTGTTGGCTTTGAGATACTGGATATGTTGGCGTTTACTCATTAGCTTGTCGGCTGAATCTGCTAAAAAAAGGTCTAGATCCAGTCGTGCTTTATCAAGCTTCGTATGGTTGTCAACAGTTGGAGAGGATTGAAAGACTGAGTGACATGTGTTGAAAACAGTTTCCAGTTTTGCGAACATAAGTTTACGCTCTCTTTTGAGTGTTGATGTTAGACAAATAAAATTTCCTCGAATGACAGATTTATGAGCTTCCCATAATGTCAGGGAAGAAACATCGTCTGTATCATTAGAGGAGATGTAATCAGACAGCGCTTGCTCGATTAGCGATCTGTGTGATGGATGGGTTAGTAGAGTATCATTTATGTTCCAGGTTGTATCGTGGGATCTGGGTATAGTTGAGGTTAGGGTGGTAAAAACTGCACAATGGTCTGACCATGGTAATGGAATAATTTTAGAGGATAGTATTTCTGGTAATATACTAGATGGAACAAAGATGTGATCAATACGGGAGAATGATTTGTGTGGATATGAATAATGTGTATAACGTCTATTGGTGGGGTTAAGTTCTCTCCATGTGTCTACTAATTTGTGAGCTGTTAGCAGGGGTTGTAGAGTCATCTTGGCGGAGTTCGTATTAGGGGTAATTGGAGATTTGTCAAGGAAGGGGAATACTGTAGCATTAGAATCTCCACATAGGACCAATGTACCAAATTTATGTGTATCAATAAGTTGGAAGAGATGGGACATAAAAGCTAGTGGTCGCTTGTTGGGAGCGTAATAAGAGACGACCGTGATAGGGTCGTCAGCGAGGTAACCTGTAATCAAAATGTATCTACCTTCTGGATCATTCAATTGTGACACAAGGGTGAATGGAGTGTTACGGTGGAAACCTATAAGAGTTCCCCGTTGTTTAACGGAAGCAGAGGCAACAGAAAAACTGTGGATAAGTAGAAGAGAGGAATTTCGGATGAGCCTTATCTATAAAGTGAGTTTCCTGTAGGCATATAATATGAGCTTTTTTAGCATGAAAAGTGTGCATAGCTTTTGAACGTTTGTGTGGAATATTAAACCCTTGTACATTTAAAGACAGAATATTTATAGGGGCCATAACTGTAAAGTATAGATTACTATAAGAATAAAAACATGACTTACTTCTAGGTTTGTAATCACCACCTGGAGAGGGAAAAGATTAGAGAAAGCAAAACAGAAAAAGATAGAGTAGAAATAATAAAAAAAAAAAGAAAAACAATCAACCCTTTTATAATAGCATATTAGCAATAATAAAAGATAATAACACAGGGTGTGGGAACGTCTACAGAACATATTCAGCATGTTCCGAGAGGTTCCAGAGCCATCATCAGAGACCCGCATAATCCTGACGGGTACCTGAAGATGGAACAGGGGGCAACAAGAATTTCCTGAGGGAGGAATAGCACCGGAGGACCACGATATTATATAAAAAAAACTTTTAAACAACTAAAAGTCCGCTTTGTATAAGGACCTAAACAGAAAATAGAATATAAGGATGTCACTATACATTTATTAGTATAAATACCAATATGGGTAGGATAGTGAAATAGGGAAAAAAAGAAAAGAAAGTCGGGTATCTATACTTAGACACTGGATCCTAGAGGGCATATTAGAAAAAGAATGGTCAAGTCTCCACTAAAAATTTCCTAATAGAGATCAGAAAGTGGTGTGGGAGTATTGGGGATTTTTTAAATTTTCAACCAGCAAATGATGCTGGTAGTAAGTATTAACAGGACGGACTAGGTTAGAAATTCAGTCCATAGAATCCTCGTTGGAGGGGGATTGATTTTCGAATCGTCCTCGTTTGGGAATATGATGTTGAGAAGATGAAGAAGCTCCTGCGGAGGGTGTAGTGTTTTTTTTCTGCTGAGGAGGGATTGAGGCTGGACGTCTGCGGGGATGATCGTTTGAAGTGGATCTGTCTGCGATGCCCATTTCGACCAGGGCCGATTGCAGGTCTTCCGGGGACCTACAGATGTACTTAGTTTCGAGAAAGGTAAATTTTAGAGAAAAGGGAAATCCCCAACGATAGGTAATATGGTGTTGTTGCAGGATTTGCAGCTGGGGCTTAAGTGCACGTCTTTTAGCAACCATGAGAGGAGATATATCAGTAAAAAGCTGATATGTGTAACCCTGAAATTGCAGAGATTCTTTGTCCCTAGCAGCCGCCAATAGTTGCTCTTTGGTTCTGTAGTAGTGGAATTTAGCAATTATATCTCTTGGTGGGCCATTTGTTTTGCGGGGGGCTAGAGCTCTGTGAATTCTATCGAATTCTAGTCTTTCCACAGGTATACCAGGCTGTAATTCTTGAATTAGGGCTGTTATAGTAGCCGGGAGATCAAGGACAGTCTCAGGAATTCCTCTTATTCTCAGGTTCGATCGTCGATCCCTATTTTCCTGGTCTTCTAAACGAGACTGTAGTGTAAGATTTTCTTCCTTTAGAATTTCAAGCTCTGAGGTGTTTTGCTGTGTGAAACCATCTAGGTCGTCCACTCTAATTTCTAGCTCAGCTGTTCTCTGCCCCAGCTCTCTAATTTCTTTAGTCAGTTTATCTGTGATTCTGTCAGAAGTCTTCTTTAGGGCTTTGTGTAGCATAAATTCAAACTTTTTAAATATATCTTCATTATTCTCAGTCTGAGTTACCTCAGTATCTGAATCTGTGCCTGCCGTTTCCTCAGTAAACTGTGAGGGCGCTGTCTTACAGCGCTGTGTGGTATTCTGTGAGGAGATAGCTGCCGCCATTCTGAGAGTCTGCCTGGTTGGCGCCGTTTTAGATAGTGGCGCTTTATTTTTTGATTTATGTCCCCGCAGGACCATTCTATATTCACCTGGGGTCTAGATGGGGCTTATGGCGCTGATTTGTACCGTTCGCTGTACCGCTGGGACCCGTAGTCCTCCGGCTATCTCCTCCCTCGGAGCGGAGCTCTAAGCCAGGACGTCCGCCCGCTCAGGCATCCGCGCATGCGCCCTCTTTTGACAAAGTTTTCAAGACTTGTCAAGATTTCTCTAACTGAACAATAAAAGAGGATTTCTCAGGCCTCAGGTAAATCTGTGTGGCAAGACTGGGCTCAAATGAAAGGAAATCTAAAAAAAATTGGGGGTTTACATTCACTTTAACTAATGCAGTGAAAATTCACTTTTCAGGGAAAAGCCACATACAAGGGGAAATGGAGAAAATATATATATATATTTTTTTTTGCACGATTAGCAATAGCTAGAAATCTCTACAGCCTCCATCTCTCCAAGACGTGACTACAACCTTAAACAGCCAACTCAACAGGGAATACTTTGTCTCTAAAGCCAAACTCTACACTGCAAAGTTTTACAAAGACTGGAAACTATGGCTCATGGACTCCAGAAGCATAAATCTGGACTGACTCTCCTGATTTTAAATTCCTAATGCACCTCTTACTTCCCTATCTGATATACTGCTGGTTATCAGCATTATGCACTTAGTAACACTGCTTGATGGACTAGATCTACATATGTGTTTACCCGCTGGTACTAAATATTACTTGAGTTAAAACAAGAATTGAATATAAGTACTGCACATTTACCCGTCAGTTTGCCTTCTTTAATAACCATTACATATATAGACCAATGATTTACATGCTTCTAAATAGATGTTTTTATTAATACATGTACGTTTGAATTTTTTGCATGTTCGCAAGTTCTGGTGCAAACTGAACCGGGGAGTGTTCGGCTCATCCTTACTTCTTATGGCTTTCTTTCAATAATGGCTTTCTTCTTGCCACTCTTCCATAAAGGCCAGATTTGTGGAGAACACGACTAATAGTTGTCCTGTGGACAGATTCTCCCACCTGAGCTGTGGATCTCTGCAGCTCCTCCATACTACAGTATGAGCCTTTTGGCTGCTTCTCTGATTAATACTCTCCTTGCCCGACCTGTCAGTTTAGGTGGATGGCCATTTCTTTGATAGGTTTGCAGTTGTGCCACACTCTTTCCATTATCGGATGATGGATTGAACAGTGCTCCGTGAGATGTTAAAAGCTTGAGATATTTTTTTTTATAACCTAACCCTGCTTTAAATGTATCCAAACTTTATCCCTGATCTGTCTGGTGTGTTCCTTGGCCTTCATGATGCTGTTTGTTCACGAAGGTTCTCTAACAAACCTCTGAGGGCTTCACAGAACAGCTGTATGTATACTAAGATTAAATTACACACAGGTGGACTTGTTTTACTAATTTGGTGACTTCTAAATGAAAATGGTTCCACTAGATTTTAGTTACGGGTATCAGAAAAAAGGGGGCTGAATACAAATGCACGCCACACTTTTCAGATATTTATTTGTAAAAAAAAAATCGGAAAACTCTTTATCATTTTTATTCCACTTCACAGTTATGTGCCACTTTGTGTTGGTCTAGCACATAAAATCCCAATAAAATACATTTACGTTTTTTGGTTGTAACATGAAAAAATTTGGAAAATTTAGGGGTATAAATACTTTTTCAAGGCACTGTATATTGTGTTAAACATGCAGTAATGCACTAATATATACTGCGTTAACGTACAGTAACGCACTGATATATACTGCGTTAAAAGTGCAGTAATGTACTGATATATACTGTGTTAATCGTACAGTAACACACTGATATATACTGCAGGAAACCTGCCCTGACAAATTAAACTGACACTAAAGTAAAAATGAATGGTCACACTACACGCACACACTAAACTGATATTCTACACTGACAATAGAATCCTAATAGCACTGAACAGAGCCCTGTTCTATCTCTCTTTCACACTGCAAATGGGGAGAATATTTTTATAGTGTGGGGCAGGACTAAGAGCAATTAGTCGTGATTGGATAGAGGCATCATTACTTTCTCCAATCATGGCTCTGACAGTGCTCTGATTGGGCAAAGCTTTCATTGTTTCAGCCAATCAGGGCTTCCAATGCACTGTGCAGTGCATTGTGGGCCAAACAAATGCTCAAATGTGCTCAGGTGTTCATCAAACAGCCAATGTTCAGCCCAAACTCATGCTCGGGCCGAACCGTATGCCCAACTCTAGTGTGGAGCCATTCACATCATTCTAGATAGACAACTGATATCAGGGCCTGGATTTGAACCCAGAACCTCAGCTGTGTTAGACAATGTCTCTTCTTGCTGAACTACCTGGAATGCTGGACAGTCCTTTGGACAATTCCTTAAATGATCCTGTCGTGAACCCTGAACTCTTTGCTCCTCCTATGAATACTGATTGTCTCTGCACTATTGTGCTCTCCACGGCCAGTATCTTGCTCCTGTCTTCCCTGTTGCCATCCATATTTTGATATCACACATTATCGAACCTTGGTGTGTTTACTGACTATGCATCTGACTGATCCCAACCTGCTTATCTGCTATTGGCCCCCAGCTTGCTCACCTCCTGGTGGGGCAATCCTGATGACCGCGACCTGGTACACGCAGCAAAATGCATCTCCACCATTAGAAGCTCTGGTGAACACCGGTTAGTACTTAGACTGCGCACCTCAGAAGACCCGCATCATTCACCAGGAGTGTCCCATAATGCACTGCGTACTGCACAGTGGATTCTAGGGCCCTAATTGGATGAAACAATGCACCACTGGTCAAGTCCAAGCGTTGCCCAGTCAGGGCATAGAGCACTGTCAGAACTCTGATTGGACAAAGTCATGATGACTTTGCTCATTCATGGTTCAGTGTATTGTTAGAGTGGGGATAGCTAGAGCAGGGCTCAGTTAGCTACTAGCTAGTTAGTGTGTCATTGTGACTCTGAGTGTAGAGTGTCAGTGTAGTGTTAGTCTAGTGTGAGTATACTGTAGTATCAGTATAGTGTGTCAGTGTAGTGTGAGTATAGTGTATTGTTAGTGTAGGGTGAGTGTAGTGCAGTGTTTAACATTTTGTTTTTTGCTTTTTTGGTCCCCTGCCTGCCCCCTTTTTTTAAATTGTCAGCTGTAGTTTTTCTTACTGCTATGCTGATATTATTTTATTTTATACATTTTATATAGTTTATCTATTTAGGTAAGAGGCAGTCCTCAATTTAAATTGCTCCAAACTCTGCTTTTCATTCAGTAAAGTGCATCCAATGACCCATTTCCTAGTATTTAATAAATTTGGGTAATAAGCCCCCCATCATGTCTGGGAAGCCAACAAGGAGAGGCAGATGTTCACATGCCCCTCTGAAGCGGCCAGTAGCATCTGTGTCCACAGGCAAAAGTGGACGTGGTCTGTCCTTAGGCAGGGCACATTTGTCTCTGTTTAGTGATGTTGCCCATGCTATCCAGCCACAGGATGCATTTAGTGCTGCCAGAGGTTTTGTGACTGATAAAAGAGTGCGTCTGAAAATGAATCAGTCCTGGTTTAGGAGCAGCTATCAAGCCCCTGATGCCGATGTTGCTGATTAAATGTGTTTGGGATTAGACATGTGCGATTCGTTTCGTACGAATTCGTAATTCGTACGAATTTTTCGAAATTCGTACGAATTTACGAATCTGTAGTACGAATTTTTTTTTTTACGAATTCCGTACGGAATACGAAATTCCGTTTACGAATTTCGTTGCCGAATGATTCGAATGAATTCGAATGATTCGAATGAATTCGAATGAATTCGAATGACAAAGTGTCATTTTTGCAGGAAAAATTCCGTTTACGAATTTCAGCTCCAAATTATTCGAATCCAACTACCAATATCAAATTTCAACTAATTCAAACGAAATTATTATAGCAGATATAACGAATGAATTCGAATGCATTCGAATGAATTCGAATGACAAAGTGTCATTTTTGCAGAAAAAAAAGCTATTTAAAAAACAGTCATTCATTGATATAAAAAAAAAAAAAAAGCGTAGGGGTCCCCCCAAATTCAATAACCAGGCCCTTCAGGTCTGGTATGGATATTAAGGGGGACCCCAGCCAAAAAAAAAAAAAAAAAAATGGCGTAGGGTCCCCCCCAAATATCCATACCAGACCCTTCAGGTCTGGGATGGATTTTAAGGGGAACCCCGGCCAAAAAAAAAAAAAAAAATGGCGTGGGGGTCCCCCTCAAAATCCATACCAGACCCTTTATCCGAGCACGCAACCTGGCAGGCCGCAGGAAAGGAGGGGGGGACGAGAGCGGCCCCCCCTCCCGCCTGAACCGTACCAGGCCACATGCCCTCAACATTGGGAGGGTGCTTTGGGGTCCCCCCCAAAGCACCTTGTCCCCATGTTGATGAGGACAAGGGCCTCATCCCCACAACCCTGGCCGGTGGTTGTGGGGGTCTGCGGGCGGGGGGCTTATCGGAATCTGGAAGCCCCCTTTAACAAGGGGACCCCCAGATCCCGGCCCCCCCCCCCCGGTGTGAAATGGTAAGGGGGTACAAAAGTACCCCTACCATTTCACCAAAAAAGTGGCAAAAATGGTAAAAATGACAGGAGACGGTCTTTGACAATTCCTTTATTAAAATCTTCTTTCTTCTTTCTTCTGGTCTTCCTTTCTTCATCTTCTCCTTCCGGCATCTTCTTCCATCTTCTTCTTCCTTCGATTCGCTTCTTCTTCCTCCGGTCTTCTCGTCCTTCTCGTCCGGCGTCGTCCTTCTCGTCCGGCATCGTCGTCTCTTCTCGCAGGCCGCTCCTCGCAATGGGAGGCTCCCGCTCTGTGAGGCTTCGCTCCGGGTGACAGGTCTTTTATAACGAAGGCACCTGGTGACCCCGCCCCCTCTGACGCACGGGGACGTCATGTGGAATTCCCTATGGCTTTCCCCATGACGTCAGAGGGGGGGCGGGGTCACCAGGTGCCTTCGTTATACAAGACCTGTCACCCGGAGCGAAGCCTCACAGAGCGGGAGCCTCCCATTGCGAGGAGCGGCCTGCGAGAAGAGACGACGATGCCGGACGAGAAGGACGAGAAGACCGGAGGAAGAAGAAGCGAATCGAAGGAAGAAGAAGATGGAAGAAGATGCCGGAAGGAGAAGATGAAGAAAGGAAGACCAGAAGAAAGAAGAAAGAAGATTTTAATAAAGGAATTGTCAAAGACCGTCTCCTGTCATTTTTACAATTTTTGACACTTTTTTGGTGAAATGGTAGGGGTACTTTTGTACCCCCTTACCATTTAACACAGGGGGGGGCCGGGATCTGGGGGTCCCCTTGTTAAAGGGGGCTTCCAGATTCCGATAAGCCCCCCGCCCGCAGACCCCCACAACCACCGGGCACGGTTGTGGGGATGAGGCCCTTGTCCTCATCAACATGGGGACAAGGTGCTTTGGGGGGGACCCCAAAGCACCCTCCCAATGTTAAGGGCATGTGGCCTGGTACGGTTCAGGCGGGAGGGGGGGCCGCTCTCGTCCCCCCTCCTTTCCTGCGGCCGGCCAGGTTGCGTGCTCGGATAAGGGTCTGGTATGGATTTTATGGGGGACCCCACGCCATTTTTTTGGGCTAGGGTTCCCCTTAAAATCCATCCCAGACCTCAAGGGTCTGGTATGGATTTTGAGGGGGACCCTACGCCATTTTTTTTTTTTTTTTTTGGCTGGGGTCCCCCTTAATATCCATCCCAGACCTGAAGGGCCTGGTTATTGAATTTGGGGGGACCCCTACACATTTTTTTATCAATGACTTCAATGAATGACTGTTCTCTGTATTACGGATCCAACAATTCATTTGCCGGCATTAGCTGCGAGTGATTTTAAATAGCTTTTTTTTTTTTTTTTTTATCCTGCAAAAATGACACTGTGCAGGGACAGTTCTCTATATTAGATATACTGAATCTCGAAGCATTCGAAGCATTTGTTATATCCGCTATTATAATTTCTTTCATATTAGTTGAAATTACATATTTGTTAGTTACAATACAACATTCGAATTGTTCTCTGTATTGCGGGAATCGGCAATTAGCCGCGAGTGATTTTATATGTCTTTTTTTCCTGCAAAAATGACACATTGTACAGAGAGAGTTCTAAACACGGGAAACCTGCGCCCTTCTATATACTATATACTATATAGTACGTCTATGAAGGGGGTCATGTTTCCCGTGTTTAGAACTGTCTCTGTACAATGTGTCATTTTTGCAGGAAAAAAAGACATTTAAAATCACTCGCGGCTATTTGCCGATTCCCGTAATACAGAGAACAATTCGAATGCAACAACTAACAAATATGTAATTTCAACTAATATGAAAGAAATTATAATAGCGGATATAACGAATGCTTCGAATGATTCGAGATTCAGTATATCTAATATAGAGAACTGTCCCTGCACAGTGTCATTTTTGCAGGAAAAAAAAACTATTTAAAATCGAGTCGCAGCTATTGCCGGCAAATGAATTGTTGGATCCGTAATACAGAGAACTGTCATTCATTGAAGTCATTGATAAAAAAATGTGTAGGGGTCCCCCCAAATTCAATAACCAGGCCCTTCAGGTCTGGGATGGATATTAAGGGGGACCCCCAGCCAAAAAAAAAAAAAAAATGGCGTAGGGTCCCCCTCAAAATCCATACCAGACCCTTGAGGTCTGGGATGGATTTTAAGGGGAACCCTAGCCAAAAAAAATGGCGTGGGGTCCCCCATAAAATCCATACCAGACCCTTATCCGAGCACGCAACCTGGCAGGCCGCAGGAAAGGAGGGGGGGACGAGAGCGGCCCCCCCCCCCTCCCGCCTGAACCGTACCAGGCCACATGCCCTCAACATTGGGAGGATGCTTTGGGGTCCCCCCCAAAGCACCTTGTCCCCATGTTGATGAGGACAAGGGCCTCATCCCCACAACCCTGGCCGGTGGTTGTGGGGGTCTGCGGGCAGGGGGCTTATCGGAATCTGGAAGCCCCCTTTAACAAGGGGACCCCCAGATCCCGGCCCCCCCCTGTGTGAAATGGTAAGGGGGTACAAAAGTACCCCTACCATTTCACCAAAAAAGTGTCAAAAATTGTAAAAATGACAGGAGACGGTCTTTGACAATTCCTTTATTAAAATCTTCTTTCTTCTGGTCTTCCTTTCTTCATCTTCTCCTTCCGGCATCTTCTTCCATCTTCTTCTTCCTTCGATTCGCTTCTTCTTCCTCCGGTCTTCTCGTCCTTCTCGTCCGGCGTCGTCCTTCTCGTCCGGCATCGTCGTCTCTTCTCGCAGGCCGCTCCTCGCAATGGGAGGCTCCCGCTCTGTGAGGCTTCGCTCCGGGTGACAGGTCTTGTATAACGAAGGCACCTGGTGACCCCGCCCCCCCTCTGACGTCATGGGGAAAGCCATAGGGAATTCCACATGACGTCCCCGTGCGTCAGAGGGGGCGGGGTCACCAGGTGCCTTCGTTATAAAAGACCTGTCACCCGGAGCGAAGCCTCACAGAGTGGGAGCCTCCCATTGCGAGGAGCGGCCTGCGAGAAGAGACGACGATGCCGGACGAGAAGGACGACGCCGGACGAGAAGGACGAGAAGACCGGAGGAAGAAGAAGCGAATCGAAGGAAGAAGAAGATGGAAGAAGATGCCGGAAGGAGAAGATGAAGAAAGGAAGACCAGAAGAAAGAAGAAAGAAGATTTTAATAAAGGAATTGTCAAAGACCGTCTCCTGTCATTTTTACCATTTTTGACACTTTTTTGGTGAAATGGTAGGGGTACTTTTGTACCCCCTTACCATTTCACACAGGGGGGGGGCCGGGATCTGGGGGTCCCCTTGTTAAAGGGGGCTTCCAGATTCCGATAAGCCCCCCGCCCGCAGACCCCCACAACCACCGGCCAGGGTTGTGGGGATGAGGCCCTTGTCCTCATCAACATGGGGACAAGGTGCTTTGGGGGGGACCCCAAAGCACCCTCCCAATGTTGAGGGCATGTGGCCTGGTACGGTTCAGGCGGGAGGGGGGGCCGCTCTCGTCCCCCCCTCCTTTCCTGCGGCCTGCCAGGTTGCGTGCTCGGATAAAGGGTCTGGTATGGATTTTGAGGGGGACCCCACACCATTTTTTTTTTTTTTTTTTGCCGGGGTTCCCCTTAAAATCCATTCCAGACCTGAAGGGTCTGGTATGGATATTTGGGGGGGACCCCACGCCATTTTTTTTTTTTTTTTGGCTGGGGTCCCCCTTAATATCCATACCAGACCTGAAGGGCCTGGTTATTGAATTTGGGGGGACCCCTACGCTTTTTTTTTTTTCTGCAAAAATGACACTTTGTCATTCGAATTCATTCGTTATATCTGCTATAATAATTTCGTTCAAATTAGTTGAAATTCGATATTGGTAGTTGGATTTACTAACGATTCGTAACTATTCATAACGATTCGTAACGATTCGTAACTATTCATAACGATTCGTAACGATTCGTAACTTGAAATTGAAATTCGATATTTGTAGTTGGATTCGAATTGTTCTCTGTGTTATGAGAACCAACAATTCATTAGCCGCGTTAACGATTCGTAACGATTCGTAACGATTCGTAACGATTCGTAACTTTACTAACGATTCGTAAAAAAAATTACGATTCGTCCGAATTTCGTATTTCGTACGAATTTGAACGGAATTTCGTACACGAATTACGAATTACGAATTTTTTTATATACGAAACGGGACGAAACGAAACGAAACGAATTTTTTGGCAGTTCCCATGTCTATTTGGGATCTGGAATGGCTGCAAGGCTGTCTAGGCTGCCTAGCTTTGTGGATGCTGATTTTATCTTGAAGTAATTTTTTGGTATAGGTTTCATGGGCACAATTGACACCCTAGGCCCAATTTTATAGCACCTGTTTGACAGGTGATATAATTTTAATTTTTTACAGCAAGGTCAATTCTTGTTTTCATTAAGAGTACCTCTATAGGGTTATGGTGTGAAGGCACCATCAAAACCCAAGGCCCAATTTTTCCACACCTGTTTGACAGGTGCATATAATTAAAAAATGTTTACAGCAAGGCCAATATCATCAAGAGGCCCTCTATAGGGTTATGGTGTGAAGGTACCACCAACACCAAAGGCACAATTTTTCCTCACCTGTTACTTCTATCCAAAGTGTGAAAGAGACACCAGACTTTATCTAAAGAAAATCATTAATCTTGGCCTGAGTGTGCTATAACTTGGCTTCTTCACATAAGGCTTGCTCACTGCGATGCAAAGTTTTGTTATTTCCATCCAAAGTCTGCCAAAGGGACACCAGAATCTATCCAAAAAATCTCTGATCTTGTTCCCAGTGCACTAAAATGTGGCCTCATCATACAGACTAGCTCCCCAAGCCATTGTTTACAAAAGAAAGAAAGCTTGCATGGAAAATCAATTTAAATGTAATATGCTTCTTTATATATGTCAGTTTTGCTGCAGCAGGTTCTTTACGCAGTACAGATGTGCCACTTTACAGGCAGACTAAGGGGACTGCCCAGGCACTATATTTAAAGGATTTTTTTATTTGTATTGTTTCACTTAAAGCATCATTAAAATCACTGCTCCTTTAAAAACGATCTTTTTAAAAAATTGCATTGATACATGTCCCCCAGACCCCCAGGCCCCCACACCCTTTTTATAAGCCTTCAAAATGGGGACTTTTGATTTTTCAAGTTAGGGTCCCATAGACTTTATTAGGGTTCACGGTTCGGGTTCAAAACTTTTTCATGTTCAGGAGTTCTGGTGAAAACCAAACGGGGGGTGTTCTGACCATCACTAGTTAGGATGTTGCTTGCCATGTACTGTCAGGCTTGCGAAAGGGAGAACTACTTCTAAAAAGCATTACCTTGACATACACTAGTGGCAATAGGAGGTACACTGCAGGCTACCCTAAAGCACCCTTCCAATGTTGAGGGCATGTGGCCTGGTATGGTTCAGGAGGGGGGGTACTCTCTCATCCCCCCTCTTTTCCTGCGGCGTACCAGGTTGCATGCTCAGATAAGGGTCTGGTATGGATTTTGGGGGGACCCCACTCCATTTTTTTTTAAATTTTGGCACGTGGTTCCCGTTAATATCCATACCAGATATGAAGGGACTGGTATGGAATTTAGGGGGGCCTCCATGACTTTTTTTTTTTAATTTTGGTTTGGGGTTCCCCTGTGGGGGAATCCCATGCAGTTTTTGTCAATTAACTTTTATGTGTATTGCCAGGACCGACAATTCATTATAGCAGCGAGTACTTTTAAATTACTTTTTTTCCTTTAGAAATGTAAATTTGCTCTTGGACTGTTCTAAACACGGGAAACATGCACCACTTTACAGGCATACTATAGACAACCCCCAGGTACGAAATTTAAAGGAATCTTACACTTTTATTGTTTCACTTTAAGCATTATTAAAATCACTGCTCCCGAAAAAAATTACATTTTTAAAACTTTTTTTTGCATTGATACACGTCTCATGGGGCAGGACCCAGGTCCCCAAACACTTTTTAAGACAATAACTTGCATATAAGCCTTTAAAATTAGAACTTTTGATTTTTCATGTTCGTGTCTCATAGCGTGTTCGAACAAATTTTTTGCCTGGTCACATGTTCTGCTGCAAACTGAACAGGGGGGTGTTCAGCTCATCCCTATATGACACACATGCTGTAGATATTGATAAAAATCATACTACCAAAAATATAAATTTTGAGGAAATTCTTTTTTTTTTTTTTTTTATTTCTGACATATATTACTCTGGGTAAGATCACATACAGCAAGATCAATAACCTCCAGTCAGTGGTGTGCAAAAAGTGCTACCTATTGAATTTGAAGCTGCCTTACTATGAAAGAGATTGTTGACAACCAGGTTAGTGTGCATATTTTATTCTACCCATATGTCAACCCATTTCTTGATAATAATACAATGATGGTCTGGTAAGCACAGAGACTGTCTTAAAGTTAACATCTCCTATTATTTGGCCTCAGCACTGTATGCTCACAATAGCTTCATGTTTTTTTGCTATCACTGCACATACTTAAGATAAGCTTTTGTATTGGGGGTCAGTCTGTTGCTATTGAGCAGGTTTTTGGGTAGAAAAGCAGTTTATTATTGATTGCTGTGGTTAAATAATAAATTGGCATTACTTTACTTATTACATTTGTACATATTCTACCTTCTAATGCTGGACATTTGACTAGACAAGGCAGCTAAGCATCTCAGTAGCGTTAAAAACTGAAAAATATAAAGAGTTAAGCAATATGAAAAATGTAAACAAAGCTAGCAACTCAAAATCATTGTGTATGACTTTATTCGGAAATGTAACATAAAGATATATGCTCAGGAACAGAAATTCTGCTTGCAATAAACTTCTCAGAGAGAGCAAAAAAAAAAACTAGTGAAAGTATAGTAACAATTTTGCTTGCCCTAGCATTTTCATACATTAAATATTCTCAGTGATGTGTATCTGGGCTTTCTGAAGAAATGTGCTGATTGCCTTATTTATGCCAGTTCATTCTCATTTATCAAATGTTTCCTATAACAGATAACTGAAAAAAAGTCAAAGAAGTCACAGTAGGTAAAAAGCTCCGCTCCTTACCTTTAATCTCTTATAGGGCAAGCAAGATGTTATATTTGATGGCGCAGATTCTTGAACTGTTTGCTAACAGCAAAAAAATTAATAAAAATCTTTGTTTCTTTTAGTGTATTGTCATTCTTTCACAACAGCATTACAAAAAGTAGTGTCTTTTCATAAAAGCCTTAACAGTCATACATCATTTATGAGCTGGTTGCTTGTAGACACACATATAATGCAAAACATCACATTGTAAAGCTGAGGTTAAAAGTAATTCTGAAGTATTAAAATGGAGGTGGCAAACAGATATATAGTATAATATTTCAAATTATCAATAAAATTTAACAAGTTTGCTTGAGTAATTCCAATTTAAATTATTTAACTGTTTTGACATTCTTTTTGCTTGCAAAAGCATTTTACTGGCATTGATCAGAAGAGTATTCCAAATTCTAGCACAGTATCTGAACTAAATCAATTTATTCTGAGACATAACACATATGGTAATTATGAAATAGGACTTTTGCTTCCTATCTAAGTGGAAAACTCCAATTTACGGGAGGACGAGCCATACATCTTCTTTGGTGCACATCATTTACCATGGTATTTTGTGGAAAATTTATGCTTAGTTAATTATGTTTCTTTTGTTTATTATTAATTGGCTTTCTTTTCCTAAATGCTTATTAAATTCTGAGAACTAATTCTTCTTCTAAATGACTCATTTGACAGATTACTTGCTCCCAAAGACTCTTTAAATTGCCTCAGTAGACACATTGTGGCCTTGATGTTCTAAAGACGAGACCTGTGTTGTAGAGTATAAGTATAAAATTAAAATGACCTGCTCATTTTATAACTTTAACAATAAATTTAAGGATATGTAAATCATGTCCTATAAACTAAATGACTGGAGCTGTAGGTCATCTTAGTAAAAGAATGAAAACTTTAATGAGCTATAAAATCATTTAAATATGCCTTCACAGGTTCAATTTTCACTTGATTCTTGATGCACGTTGGATGCATTTTACTTGAGAATTTACTGTCATTTTATTACAGTTATGCTAAGGTTTATAAAAAATGAATTAATAGACCAGCCATATAAGATCAACAGCCATAAAATTAAACTAATGTGTACTATAAATATTAGTCCATCAAGAGTTACTAAAAAAACAAAAATGTAAACTTGATTAGATCTGTAATAGAAATCAAAATTACGAGCAGCTGGAAAGCTAAATAAAGATCTTTCATAGCAACTGTAGGTGATGAGCTATTAGTTATTGTTTAGACTGTATAATTATTTTCTTATTTAGCGTATGCACCTTTACATATCCTTGCTATTTTTATGCATACATATTTTAGAGATGAGCAAGTATTAATTACTTGACCTCTGGAAGATTTTACACCCTTCATTACCAGACAATGTTTTACTATTCAGCACTCTTTTAACCACTTGAAGATCAGACTTCTTCTGACACGTTTTGTTTACAGTTTAAATTTGTATTTTTTGCTAGAAAATTACTTTAACCCCCAAACATTTTTTGCAATATGTCACACAGTATTTGCACAGCGATTTTTCCAACGCAATTTTTTGGAAAAAAATACACTTTTTACATTTTGAATGGAAAAATTTCACAATACATAACCCAATTTTTTGTAAAATATAAAATATGATGTCTGTTAAATAGATACATGTCACACTTTAAAATTGTGCACGACTGCACAACGATCCATAGGCGATGCTTTAAAAGCCTTTACTGATTACCACTTTAGATGTACAGAGGAGGTCTAGTGCTAGAATTACTGCCTATAATCTGATGTTCGTGGTGATACCTCACATGTGTGGGACGATCGTAGTTTGCATGCATTCCGGTCCAACGCACGCATTTGCCTTTGCGCGCTAGCACAAGGGCACTTTAAAAAAGTTTTTAACAATTAATTTCTTCTTTTTTTTTACACTGTTGCTTTACATTTTTTTTATCACTTTTATTGCTGTCACAAGGAATGTAAACATGTCATGACGTTGCTTCCGGGTTACCACATCCGAGACCTGATCAAAGAAGATTCCTAGCTTTCGTCAGGTCTCCGGCCAGCTGGTGGTGGGATGGGAGAGCCTAGGTGAGCAGCGGAAGGCAGCAGGGGGGATGTCCCCTCCCTCTGCTTGTGATAACATTCAAACGTCTGCTTAGCTGCATCGGTTGTTATTATAAGATAGCCAACCATTGGCTCTAAATGGTACTGGTATACTGTAATCACTTTAAGTCAGATGACATACAAGCACGTGATTTGGCGGCAAGTGGTTAACTGGCAATTTATTGGTCATGCAACACTGTACAAACCAATTAGATGGAGGAATGATGGCGTGTTCTGGCAGACTGAATACAGATAGTCTTCTGAAGGTAAAGTTTCTTTTCACATAGAGTTTCACAGCTGTGTAGGGATTGCTAGAAAACTCTAGAGATATAATATGAAATGAGCAATAAAGAGTTTGCAACAGCCTCTATGCACAGGTATTGTTATATGGGATACCAGATACAAATCACAATTGTGTCAACCATATGTTATATCTCAAATACAGTAAATCATTACAGATTCATGTTACTAACATATATTCATAACAATATGAAATTATAGATACTTTTTATTATTTAAAATCAACAGTTTTTATACAACGTTATACCCATTTCAATCTAAAGAATTTTGCAGCACTAATTTTGAACTAGAAATATAATACCTGTTGTAATTACTGTTTACAATAAACTTTTTTCTTGAAAAAAAAAAAAATTTGAACTAGAAATAAGTTCATTTTGAAAATCATTAACCACACAGAATAGGATAAAGTGGAAATTTATGGATTCATATAAAACATATTTATACACACTTAATCTGTTTTCAGCAGACTTAGTCATCATAACAAATGAGTCACCTATTAGAGAAACCCAGAATACACGACTATCCAAGTTTTATTAAAAAGATTTAAAAAAATATAAATATGCACACAATTAATTTTTGAAATGTCACTATTAAATTTGCTCCGATATAACGATTTTAAGAAATCTTGGGAACATCTGTTGACTTGCTACCTAGGTTCAGAGTATAGAACAACTTTAAAGGCAAAACTAATAAGATGATATATCTGATTTGTTTTACTATTTGTTTATAAACACTTTTATTAGCAATATAAATTGAATAAGAGTGCTTTTGATAATATTTTGTTTGCAGAGCATGCTTTTATATTGGAAAGCCTAGCGATACCTCTGCATTTGTTCAGTGCTCCTGCAGCATCTAAATACATAGTAATCCTACCTTTTCCCCAAAAAAGTGTCAAAAAGAAATAAAAACAAACACAGTTATTGACAATTCCTATTAAAAAATAAAATAAAAATAATGTCCCCCATGTAGATCCATAATCAATCACGATGACGACGCCACCGCCGGACACGAAAAAAAAATACTCCACCCACAACGAAGGGTAACCACCCTATGCCTGCTCCAATCTGACAGTTCTTAACTAGGCAAGAGGCAGAGCCACCTGGTTGCACCGCCCCCATGTGATTTCACTGATTGGTGCATGCTGGGTCAGTGACATCACATGGGGCGATGAACATCCCGCCGAGCTCCCCGCAAATTTGGGTGTTCACCAAACAGGCAAACAGGAAATGTTCGGATAGAACTTTTGCTTGGCCCGAACTGTTTGCCCAACTAAATTCACTAATAGTGCACGCAAAGTTCTGAGCTGTGCAAGCTTTGCTGTTTCATACTATATAGCAAAGCAAGGTAAAGCTGCACAATTAACCTATAATAATATTGTATAGGTGTTGTCTGCTGTGAAAGGGCCGTGATAGTTGTTAAAGGGCCGTGCTGGACTCTTTCTGTGAAGTGCAGTGCCACAAAGAAAATAGAACACCCCAGGGTATAATGTAACAGGGTTACAACATAAAGTATTATTGATAATTGTATTATTGATAATTTTAAACCATCTTCATACAGCTAACCATATCCTTGCAGAATGGTAATGTAATTCAGAGTACATACTGCAGTACATACATGCAACATGTGAGTATGTTGTTTGCTTGGAAGCCCAGATCCTGGATCTAAATACATTTGATTGGCAACACTGTAAAGCATTAACAACTTGGAAAAGAGATTGGAATGACATAGTTACATAGTAGGTGAGGTCAAAAAAAGACACAAGTTCATCAAGTCCAACCTATGTGTGTGATTATATGTCAGTATTACCTTGTATATCCCTGTATGTTGTGGTCATTCAAGTGCTTATCTAATAGTTTCTTAAAACTATCAATGCCCCCCGCAGAGACCACTGCCTGTGGAAGGGAATTCCACATCCTTGCCACGCTTACAGTAAAGAACCCTCTACGTAGTTTAAGGTTAAACCTCTTTTCTTCTAATTTTAATGAGTGGCCACGAGTTTTGTTAATTTCCCTTCTGCGAAAAGGTTTTATCCCTATTGTGGTCACAAGTACGGTATTTGTAAATTGAAATATATCCTCTCTCAAGAGTCTCTTCTCCAGAGAGAATAAGTTCAGTGCTCACAACCTTTCCTCATAACTAATATCCTCCAGACCCTTTATTAGCTTTGTTGCCCTTCTTTGTCGCTCCATTTCCAGTACATCCTTCCTGAGAACTGGTGCCCAGAACTGGACAGCATACTCTAGGTATACTCTAGGTGTAGTACTCTAGGTGTACTGATGTTTGGCCCAAACTGTTAGTCCATAACTAGTTGGGATCAAGCAGAAGCATAGTCAAGGAACAAGCCAAGGTCAGTAAGAAATTGCTACAGGTTGGGGTCAAGCAAAAGCATAGTTAAGGAACAAGCCAATGTCAGTTATGTGTGGTAGTGAAGATATAGATGGCAGCAGGAGCAGAGATAGCAAGATTTTGGAGAAGAGAACAGTAATCTGGTAAACAGGAAGTGCAAAGGCCTGGCTTAAATAGGAATTCATAGGAGGAGAAATTAGTTCACGGTTCACCAAAACCAAATAGAAAGTATGTTTATCCAAAGTTTCAGGCAAGGAGCTGTACAACATCTCAGGAGGCTCAGCAACAAGATCTACTGCCAGATGCAGCAGAGATTGTGGGTTCAGATCTTGTGCCTGACAGAAGGGCAAACATGGTAATCTGTCACAAAGACCATGATTGCTGAACTGTTTGTTGAGTGCTTGGGTTCAATACATTGCAGATAGAGGTAACAGATTATTGGGTGGGGCATTGCTACAAATTATTAAAATTAGTGCAAGATAGAGCATCCTAAATTTTTTTTTTAAAACGTAGGTACCAAGCTAAAAAAAGTACCTCCAAGGTAGTATTTTCCAAAATATTCCCTATTCCATAAGCCACCCTAGGTGGGCAATGGGAGCTTAAAGAGTTGAACAAAAGCTGAGAAACTGGTGTACAAAGGAGCGTTTTAGGTTCTCGAAGAACTAGGCTGTCTTTTCGGAAGGTTAGTGGCTCTGCTGTGTGGACAGGCTGCATCTAAATTGGGAGGGTGCAGATCTGTTGGGAAAATGGTTAGAAGGCTAGAGAATCTTTAAACCACTTAGCAACTGCCTGCCTGCAATGTACTGTGGACGGGCGGCTGCTGTAGGCAAAGCGACGTACCCATACACCGCTGCCTACTTCCAGGTTTAGGATAGATGTGTGCCCCCTGCCCAGCTCCCGCTGTGATTGCAAACAGCAGGAGCCTGTTAGTAAGTCCTGGACAATGATTCATGGCTGGGACCTGCTGATCGGCTGTGTGCAATCACAGTCCAGAGATCTTGTGTTGGTAAACAACACTGAGTTCTGTACAGAAGAAGCGATCTGTAAAACAGGGATGAAAAATTTGAGATCTCTTAGTAAAAGCAGCACACTGTACACACATTACACATAGTTAGGCACATAACCCCTTGATAACCCTAGCTGTTAACACCTTCCCAGTCAGTTTCATTAGTACAGTGACAGTGTATGGTATTATCACTGATAACTGTATTGGTGTCACTGGTAATGTCAAGGGCAGTTAGTCAGTTCCTCCCAGCATCAGTTATTGTCAGATTTCCCGCCACACTATCGCAGCCCATTATAAGTTGCTGATCGCTGCCATTAGTAGTATAAAAAAGTAAAGAAATAAAAATTTCAGTATATATACCATAGTTTGTGGGCACTATAACGTTCACGCAAACTAATCAATATACACTAATTGGGATTTTTTTTTAATCAAAAACATGTAGCAGAATACATTTTGGTCAAAATTTATGAAGAAATGTATTTATTTATTTCATTTTTATTGGATATGGTTTATAGCAAAAAGTAAAAAATATGTTCCCTGCCTCCTTTCTTGGGGAAGAAATAGGATATTTATGGCTGTAAGGACATGCTTCTAGGAAAATAGAAAACACAATGGAGATCAAATAACACCAAAACAAATCTCTATCTGTGTGACAAAAATGTTGTTTGTGTACAGCAATGCATGACCATGCAGTGCCAAATAGCTAAAAATAGCTTGGTTATGAAGGGGGTAAAATCTTCCGGAGCTGAAGTGGTTAAATGAGGATCTACAGGAGAGCTCAGAAAATAATATGCTATATGGTGGAAAATAGTCTTTGAGGGAGTGGAATATAGAGGATATAGAGAAGGGTGGTATAGTGGGGCGAGCGGGCTCAAATTAAAAATTGTATCACCTGAGTCCACTTTAAAAGAGACATTTGAGTCCTTAGGAAGCTCAGTTATAGCCAAGATGCTATTATAAATTTTTGAAGATACTTTACTGACTGGAAGGGTACCAACTGTCTGATGTAGAGTAAATGTGGCACTGATTTACAAAAAAGGATCGAGATTAATACAAATAAACTACAGGCAACCTGATATCAATAGTATGTATGGTATTCAAGGGAATGGTAAGGAACTCTATACAGAAATGCATCTGTGATAAAGTATCATAAGTGACAACCAGTATGGATTTTTGAAAGTCCGTTCTTGTCAGACCAAGCTGTTATTTTTCTGTGAGTAAGCACAGTAGGTGAGAAATTATATGGTGAAAGTCTAGTTGATAGTTCATCTAGATTTTGCTAAGGCATTTGATACTGTACCTCTTAAATATTGAATCTATAAAATAGAGTCAGTTGGAGTTGATGAAGTTTATGTATACGGACAGGAAACTGGTTACAAAAATATGTCCAGAGAGTAGTGATAAATGACTTCTTTGAAAGCTGTTCTGGGCTCTGTCTTGGGGCCAATGGTGTTTAGGATATAGAGGCTGGAATCGAGAGCTCAGTTTCAGTGTTTGCTGATGATACCAAATTATACAGGTAAATAACTTCAGCACAGAATATACCATCATTATAGGATGACTTTGACAAAATAGGGGGTTCGGCAGCTACATGACATATGAGAATCAATATTGAGAAATGTAAAGGTATGTACTTGGGAAACAAAATACATATGCAAATTACACATTAGGAGTGGCTCCCCTAGAAGAATCAATGATGAAGTAGATCTTGTCCATTACAGACGCAGCTAACAAAGCTAGCAAAATACTCTTCTTTTTTTTTTTTTTTTTTTTATTTGTTTCACAAGACAAGAGAATACAAAAGAACTTCTTCCTCAGGTATACAAATTGAAAATCATATTATCAAACCTTCACACGGGGTCAGATTCCTCTCTTTCATCCAACCCCAATGTACTAATTCAAACAATCGACTAATATTACCCGGGTTCTATCCCATTCCCTTCCTGTCTCAAATTTTTTCCATTCTGTTATTATCCCCTTCTTTAAAAATCTATCTCATGCCAAAAAAAAAAAAGGGAAAAAAGGGGAGGGGGGAAAACACAGAGCATCCCCTCCTTCTCCCTCCAAGCCGAGGCGAGAGGGGGTGGTGTGGGGGGGACAGAGAACGGCGAGGGCACCATCATAGAACGATCACTACTTCCCTACCCTCCCCGTTATCCCCCCCCCAACTATGATGCCCTTCTTTAGTCAGCTACATCGCCCTCAAACAGCGTACGTCCTTCATCTGAGAAAATATACACATTCCAGGGTGTCCATGTTTTAATATATTGTTCCTTTTGATGATCTTTCGAGAGGATTAATTCCTCCATCTTCTTAATTTCTTCTACTTTTTTAACCCACATGCCTATGGTAGGTGCCTGTGTAGATTTCCAGCATAGGGGTATACATGCTTTGGCAGCATTAAGGAGGTGACAAAGAACACATTTTTTATAGGTTTTCCTTGGTATATTAGATACGTGAAGCATGAAAAGTGCCGGGTCATATGGTATTGGTATTTCTGTGACATTTTGGGCAATTTGGTGTATTCTCTTCCAAAAGTATTCTAATTTTGGGCATGACCAAAATATGTGGAGAATTGTACCCCTCTCTTCTTGACATCTCCAACATTGGTCTGTCAACGATGGGTATATTTTATGTAGTTTTATGGGGGTTTGATACCATCTGGTCGCCACTTTATAATTTGTTTCTTGTATATTTGTACTTATGGCCGTTCCATGTATACAACTTATTATATTTTGCCGCTGTGACTCCGTAAACTTACGTCCCAAATCTTCCTCCCAATCCGTAAGGCACTGTAACTGATAGTCCTCCGGTGGACTAATCAGTAGTTTATATACTACCGATAGGGCGTGTCGCATTATCCCCTCTTCCGAACAGATGGTCTCATATCTGGTAAGATTTGAGCTGAGACCATCTAATCCCGGTAATGATCGTAAAAAAATTGTTAATTGAAAGGCTCTCCAAAAGTCTAATCCAAAGGTACTTGTTCTATCCATTAGTTCTCGCATCGATTGCCAATTATTATTTAACTTAAAGTGGGATAGCTGGAAATGGCCGTTTTGTCTTATTGCCTGGAAAACTGGATCTTGACATCCTGGAGGAAACGCAGGGTTCCCCAGAATTGGGTACATTAAGGAGTAGGCTGACCCCAGGGAGTATTTTCTGAATACTGTCTTGCATATCTGTACCGTCACTCCTATTAATGGGTTTTTTTTAATGTCATTTGGCATTACCGAATTACCCCACGATGCCCTTGCAAGTAAGATATTACTCTGAGCCTGTTCCAGACTTGGCCACAGTTTAATTGATTGGTGGCGGTTCCAGTCGATGAGCCTTGTCAAATGTATTGCCTGCTGATATTTTCTTATATCGGGTACCGCTAACCCTCCATGTTTTTTTAGAGACATCAATTGTTGTCTCTTCAGTCTTGGGCGTTTATGTGCCCAGATAAAATCAAAAAACATTTTGGTCACCTGATCTAGATATTTGGAGGGGATGTATATCGGAAAGGCTTGGAGGAAATAAAGAAATTTAGGGAGTATACACATCTTAATGATGTTACACCTTCCAAACCATGAGTGTAGTCCCGTCTCCCATTTCTCCAGTAGCCCCCTCGTCTCTCTTAACAGGGGTGGGAAGTTTAATTCAAATATTTTGGAAGTTTTAGATGGTATATTTGTCCCTAGGTATCTTAAGGCTATTGTTGTCCATTTAAATTTAAAACTAATCTGGAGGTTTAAAAGCTCTAATTGTTTTATGCCTATTCCCATTGCCTCTGATTTCTTAAAATTAATCTTCAGGTTTGACAAGTTACCATACTTATTAAACTCATGTAAGAGCATCGGTAGGGAAATTATTGGGTTTGTGAGTGAGAACATCATGTCGTCCGCATATGCGGATATCTTCTGTTGGGTGTCCCCTATCGTCACTCCCCCGATATCTGGGTTTAGCCGAACCGTGCATAGGAAAGGCTCCAATGCCAGAGCAAATAGGAGTGACGATAGGGGACAGCCTTGTCTCGTGCCATTTTTTATCATGAAAGGCTCTGACAGGACACCGTTGGCTCTAACTCGAGCCGAGGGTTCCGAATATATTGTGCCTATGCGGGCCATCATCACCTCTCCTATCCCCACATATCTTAGTACTGTCATCATGAAATGCCAATCGACCCTATCAAAGGCCTTTTCTGCGTCTGTTCCTAACAGAACACACAGGGTTTTATTCCTGTTTACTACATGTACGAGATTTGTTACCTTGATTATATTATCCCTAGCCTCGCGGGTAGGTACAAATCCAACCTGGTCCATATGGATCAAGGTTGGAATGTATTCTTGAATTTTGGTGGCTATCATTTTGGTAAGTATTTTTAGATCAGTATTTAACCTCCCTGGCGGTATGATTCTGGCTGGAATTTGTGCTGAAAGCGGTACAATTATTTTGCATGGAAATTTGGCGTTTTTATATTGTAGGCATGCAATTCTTATGAATAACTCACTTAAATCTGTCCGAACCAGAGTCTAGTAGACATCCCGGGTATGATAAAGTTTGAAACACAAAATAATAAATTATAATATAATAAAAATATATATAAAAATGATTCAATAATGTAATCAAATCAAAAACACTGAAATTTGCTCAGTTGCAGAATAGTCGCTGTCATTAAATTTATTGTTTGATGATAAATTGTGATTTTAAATTTTTTATCGGTGTTTTCTAGCTGGTCTAAAACCACTTTTGACATAAAGGGACACTTTTTGGTTGCTATGGACAATCTCCAGTTTCCAGGCAGAAAAAAAAATATTTTTATTATATAAAATGACATGCAGGGCACTGGGCAGACCACTAGGGACAAAGGGGGTGTGTATTTTTTGTATACAGTACTGTAATCTGTAAGATTACAGTACTGTATGTGTTTTGTGTTTTTAAACTTTTTTAAATTTTGGCGCCGATCTCCGCTCCCGTGCGTCGTAACGTCGCAGGGAACGGAGACCAGCGGCACTCGGCACTGTGTGAATCGAGCGAGCGGACAGCTCGCACACACAGCGGGGAGACATTGCAGGATCCAGGGGAAAAGGTAAATAACTTCCCCCCTGCATCCTGCACGCAAGCCCGAGCCTGGCTCGGGGTTACCGCTCCCAGCACAAAAAGCTGGACCCGAGCCAGGCTCGGGGTTACCGCTAGGGAGGTTAACAGCGAGATTGGCCTATAGCTACCGCAGGCTGTCGGGTCTTTCCCTTCCTTGTGTATCACTGTTATGTGAGCCATGAGAGTCTCTTGGGGGAGCTTTCTATCTGGTCCCAGTCCATTAAAAAATTTCACCAGGAATTTACCCAAAGATACGATAAGGGTTTTATAATATGCAATGGTAAACCCGTCTGGGCCTAGGGCCTTTCCTAGTTTAATATTTCCCATCGCTTTTTGGATCTCTTCCAATGTAAATGGTTCATCTAGTGTTTTACTAACCTCCGGTGTTAATTTCGGCATATGGGAATTAAGTAGGTATTCTTCTGTCTGGGTCTGAGGAGAGGGGTCTTTCACTAAATTGTATAGATCTGAGTAGTATCTTTGAAATTCCCTCACGATGTCTTTAGGGAAGGAACATTTCTGTCCATTTGCCTTCACTATATGTGGTATGTAGTTCCCCAGTCCTGGCTAGGGCCCTACCACATTTATTCCCGGCCTCATATGATATCCTCCTGCATATCTGTATTTGTGCTTTTGCCTTATATATCATTAGGTCTACTATCTTTTTGCGTAGGGTTAGTAGTTCAGTCTCCAGCTCAGCTGTTTGGGCATGTTTGAATTGGGCTTCTACTAATTTTAATTCGTTCAGAAGAAAAGTAAATTGTTTAGCTCGCTGTTTCTTTATTCGCGAGCCATGCTTAAAAAGAATCCCTCGGATTACTGCCTTATGGGCTTCCCAAACTATGCCTGTATTGCTCTCTGGGATATCATTTGTTTGAAAGAAAAAGTCCAGTTCTCTTGTCACTTCCCTCAATACCTCCTCATCTTGCAATAAACTCTCATTAAGTCTCCAGGTTCTCGCCCTGGAGATTTAATGGTCGGTCAATGCGTAGGTCAACTGAATCGGCGCATGATCTGACCACGTGATATGGTCGATTGAGATCTCTCGTACCGCCTGTAACTGGGAGTGAGGGATAAAGAAATAGTCTATCCTCGAGAACTGTTTATGCGGTATAGAATAGAAGGTGTAATCCCTTTCTGCGGGGTGAAAAATGCGCCATATATCTATCAACTGTGCTTTAAATAAAGCTCTAGAAATTTGTTTACGTGAGCTAGGGGGTATCGAGGAGCAGCCCGATGAGGTATCTTTGGACGGTATTAATGGTATATTAAAATCCCCTCCCAGTATTAGTTGACCCTTAGTAAATTCAGTCAGTAGTTCTAGGGTATGGGTAATGAAGGTTTCCTGATGCAAATTAGGTGCGTAAATGTTCGCTAGTGTTACCTCAATATTGCCAATCATGCCTCTTACAAAAATATATCTTCCCCCTACATCTGCTTTTTCTTCTACACAAGACCATGGTACCTTGGATGCGATTAATATAGACACTCTGCATGTTTTAATAAGCTTATTAGTGGAGTGGTAAACTATTGGAAAATGTCTATTTTTCAAGACTGGTAGCTTACCCTCTTTGAAGTGCGTCTCCTGGATGAAGGCGATGTCTGACTTCTTACGATATAGGTCTTCCGTGAGCATGCGTCTTTTTTCAGGGATATTAAGCCCCTTTACGTTCAGCGAGAGTGCCCTCACCACCTCCATCCCCCCGACCCCGAAAAAAAGAGAAAAAAAAAGGGGGGGGGAATGGAGGGAAAAAAAAAAAAGAAAAAAAAAAAAGAGAAAAATAAAAATTGAGGGTTTACACCTTTATTGGTGCTAAAACAAGATGGATTTTGAGATAGCCCACTTTAGTGGGAATCAGTCCTACCAGGACAGCAAAACTTTGCTATTGCGCTTTTCAGTATCCCACTCGGCAAAAGCGCTAATCTATGTGGTGGTGTAGTCAGAGATGTGCCGAGTTCGAGCCCCTCTGCCCCCCCCCCCCGCCCCCTCCCGCCGCCCCATGAGAAGACGACCACCGTCATTTTACTAATTTTCTGTTCAGTGTTTGTCCTATATCTACCATTTCTTTTTTCATTCTCTATAGAGCTTCCTAGTCCATTTTGTAACCATTTATTTTCCCCTCCAACCCCTCCCTCCCCCATAGAACACCAATTGGTGAAGGAAACTTGTGTGGTTCATGTTGATTGTCCTACCCACGACTCCATTGTTTCTTCCTTTTCCCGACACCCCTAAAGGGATCAGACTCTGTCGAGGGGAGGGAGAGTTTGCCACCAGTGAATAATACAAAAATATAAAACAGAAAAACATTCCTTTGCCAGTGGGTAGAATTGACATCCTATGTGCCCCACTTAGTCCCTGTCTTTAAGAAATCTTGGATCTTTAACCATAGAAAGGGTTCTTTACTGTTAGAGCAGTTAAAATGTGGAGCTTCTCCAAGGAGTGGTGCTAGCTGAGAGTGTCAACAACTTCTAAACACTTTTAGAATTCTTTCCCAGGAAGCAGAATAAGAGCTATGGAAATTGCAAGATAATAAAAAATCATACACACATAGGTCGAACTGCATAAAGCTGTGTCTTTTTCAACCTTATAAACTATGTAGTACATCTACATGTAGGTAGTGCCACACATCAGCCAAGCCTAACACTCTCATAAGCTTGGCAAATGGGATTGGGAGAAAGAACTAGGCTCTCCATCCCCACTACACCTTCAGTCCTCTCTGAAAGCTGCTCTGAGAGGACTGAAGGTGTAGAATTAGGTGTGTCACAACCAAGTACTTGCAGTACACCGACGTCCGATTGCAGCAGGCAAATTTCCCTGCCCCAGCTGCTGGACCGTAGAAAGAAGTACACTCCCAGCCATCCACATGCCCAGCGGTTGAATGCTAGCCTGGCTAAATTGCTAGCACTTCAACTGCTGCCTTTTCAGTTGGTAGACTCGGCCCCCTTCCGTGAGTTTGTTCAATGTGCGGTTCCTCAGTGGCAGGTTCCCAAACGCCACTTTTTCTCACGGAAGGCGATTCCGTCTCTCTAACCGGCATGTGGAGGGCAATGTCCATGCCTCGCTGGACAGGGCGGTCAGCGGTAAGGTGCATATTACCGCTGACTCATGGTCCAGCAGGCATGGACAGGGACGGTACCTTTCTTTCACGGCCCATTGGGTCACTCTATTGGCAGCTGGGAGGGATGCAGGACAAGGTGCAGTAGTGTTGGAGGTTGTTCCGCCACCACGCCTCCAAAACGCTACTACTGCTACTGGTTGTGACACACCTCTCTCCTCCACCCCCTCCTCTTCTTCTTCCTCCAGTGCTCTGTCCTTGGAACCAGCGGTGCTCCGTAGGCGTACAAGGGGCTACGCAAGTACGCAGGCAAAAAGATGCCATGCCGTGCTTGCGCTGGTGTGTTTGGGGGACAGGAGCCACACTGGGCCAGAGGTTCTGGCAGCTCTGCAGGGGCAGGCCGAGAGGTGGTTGACGCCACGTCAGCTTAAGCCAGGAATGGTCGTTTCTGACAATGGCACCAACCTCCTCTCCGCCCTGCGACAGGGGCAGCTCACCCATGTGCCCTGCATGGCTCACGTCCTCAACCTGGTGGTGCAGCGGTTCTTGGGCAGGTTCCCAGGCTTACAGGATGTCCTGAGGCAGGCCAGGAAAGTCTGTGTGCATTTCCGCCGATCTTATAATGCCAGTGCTCGGCTGACTGAGCTGCAAAAGGAGCTGAACCTGCCCAAGAACCGCCTAATATGTGACATGCCCACCAGGTGGAACTCAACGTTGGCCATGCTGCAGCGACTGCACACGCAGCAGAGGGCCATCAATGAGTACCTTTGCGACTACGGCACCAGGACAGGGTCAGGGGAGCTTGGTTTTTTTTCCCCACGTCAGTGGAGCATGATCAGGGATGCATGCACTGTCCTCTCACCATTTGAGGAGGCCACGAGGATGGTGAGCAGTGACAGTGCATGCATCAGTGACACTGTCCCTCTTGTCCACCTGTTGGAGCATACGCTGCGTGGGATAATGGACAGGGCACTTGAGGCAGAACAGAGGCAGGAAGAGGAGGACTTCCTTGCCTCTCAAGGCCCCCTTTATCCGGACAGTGTTCCTTCTGTCCCACCCATCACACAGGAAGAGGATGAGGAGGAGGAGGAGGAGGAGGAGGAGGATTGTGTGAGCATG